>SRMA01010573.1:99124-202430 GCA_007224835.1 Danionella cerebrum
TTTTTTTTTGTTCTTTGTTTTCTTTTTAAATGCAATGGTACATTACAAAATGTTTGAGATATGAAAGGTCCCGCGGGAAAGTTTTTACTTCGAAATATGAAGAAAAATTCGAGATACGAACAATAACAAACATTTCTGCTCTATTTTCTTTTTTGTTTGTCTCACGTCGCTCTGCACTTCCGCGTCCTTGCGCTCCTTTCTCCCTTTGAAGAAAGTGCTTTAAGAGGCTGATACGCCTTAAAACACTTTAAATCAGTTTTAAATCAAGCGAAACATTATGTATAAATTTACCAATAATGTACTATAACAAATGTTACAGTCAAGGTGTTGTAAAAAAATAAAGTTTAAAACGTGGAAAGTGCTGTTCTGTAGTGCAAGTTAGAGAAACCCCGGGTAGCACTGTGGCCTTCAAGTTAGAAGATTGTTGGTTCAAGGCTTCAAGGGGAACTCTGGTTTCCCCCACATTCCCAAAAACATGCATCAGGTCAATTGAAAAATCTAAATTTCCCTCAGGTGTGAATGAGTGTGTGATGCCTTGTGATTGAGTGGTGACCTGTCCAGGGTGTACCCCTGCCTCTTGCCCAGTGTGTGCTGAAGATAGGCACTGAAAATGAATAACCCCAAAAGGGAATAAGTGGGTTTGAAAATGAATGAATGAGATGTGTGCTTTTAAATTGATGTGCAGAAATTGGTGTGATTCTTTATTAAATAAACTTAGGAAACTCAGGTAAACCATCTTAAACGTGGAAGTATTTTTCTGGTTATTCACAGAGTTGTGGGTTGACGAGACAACTGCCGCTTTCATCGTTTCAACTTTGTATTTGTATACAGTTTACATTCACTGTATTTGACTCTGGTCTGATTTTTGATTTATTTACATTGAGAGATTCCCGCCAAAACCAACCATAAATCCAGTTTAGCTTTATTCAAAATCCATATTAATGAAAGAGCTGAGAACATGACATGATATTTTACCATTTCTATTCATAATTATCCTTTTTGTACAGTACTAAAATTAGTAAATATAAAACATACTACTGCCCCATAAGACTGGTGCCTTTCACCCAATGTGAGCTGGCCCTGTGACCAGGAATAAGCAGTTAAAGAATATTAGTGGATGTAAATCCTAATGCATCTGTACAATTTTCCTGTTCAATACAGAAATGGATTAAATACACTGCCACATTCTGTTGTGCTGAGCTTCCTTTGTTCTGTTTGCTGCCAAAAAGAGTCACATTGTTAATCCATTTGTTCCACAAACCTACTCTTAATTCTCTTTTATGTATTTAGCTCTAGTTTCTGAACAGTTTCCCCACTAAGTACAACATGTTTTACTAGCCTTAAAGAAGACTGATGTGGTTCAATGTACTTTAACTACAAACATGATGGTGGTTCGGACACTGGATTTGGAAAATGGAATAAATTCTCGTAAATATATTTTCTATACGTATATAGATTCATAGGTTAGTCGATTAATGCTGCCCACTATGCATTAACTGGACCCCGTTCTCATCGTAAATCACATGTTTATTTTGGCAGAATTTAGACTTCTATTTCGATTTCTCTGTGTGAGTCTGTGAACTCCACTCTCCACAATAGTAGACACTCTAAATGACCTTCCCTCTGGGTGTTACTTGGGAAACCTTTTATATAGGCCACTGGCTGCTTCAGCTTTTAAGCTGGTTAGCAGTATAATATGAATACTAATGGAATTCAATTCAAAATATTCTTGATAATTATATAATTATTACTTGGGTGTAGAACCATGTGACACCATGGCGTTTTTTTTTTTTTTTTTGTTTTGCTTGTTTACTGTGTCAAGAGTCTTTGTGCCCTTGACTTTTATTCTGATTTGTAATAGCCTCTCATAAACCTGAATGATCCTGGTTCTTATCCCATTATGCAAAGGGAAGGACTACCTTCAGTCACCTGTTTAAACTGACCACATTCAGTCAACTAGTTTCTCTGGGATTTAAAACTATGAATATTGATATGAAGTCTGGTTTGACTATGCGTCATGACAATCTCTTTTACTTCCTTTTTCATATTGAATCTCATACATGTCTTGTATTTCAAAAGATGATCACAGCACTCTTTAATCTTCCAGTTTAATTGGGCCTTTTGATTAAATATTCTGAACAAGCTCCAGCCTGATTGCACATGTGCCACTTTGAAATACTGCCATTTTAAAATCGTTAATATTTGTGCAAAATGTTTATTAATGAAATATAAAAAAAGCTTATATATGCTCTGTGTTTGGGTCTTTGTAGATTCTTTCTATATATTTATATATATATATATTTATATATATATATATATACCATATATATATATATATATATATATATATATATATATATATATTTTTTTTTTTTGCTGAATCTAGATGTAAATGCTTATACTCACCGGCCACTTCATTAGGTACATCTTGCTAGTATTTGATTGGATGCCCTTTTACTTTCAGAAGTGCCTTAACACTCTATGCTATCAATTAATCAAGGCACTGGAAACATTCCCCAGAGAGTTTGGTTCATTTTGGAAGTGCGGCAGATCGTCTTGACCACGTCTAGATGTCTAAATGCATTGAGTTGCTACCATGTGAGTGTAACTAATTAAGTGGCTGGTGAGTGTATATTATGCGTTTATTGTTAGGTATTTTTTGTGGAGAGAAAGTGGGTAGAAGAACAGTGAATAATAGAAGAATAATGTCCAGAAGAATAGTGTGACATTTCTGGAAGACATTAATTCCTCATTTTTATTTCCAGATCATTCAAATGGAAAAATCTTGGTTTATAATTATGTTTTGCTTAGTGTGTTGAGTAATCTCTTGGGCACATTGGGTACACCCTGTACAGATTGTTAGTCTAACACAGGGCACCACACATATTCACTCCTAAGCAGAACTTTGACTATTCAATTTATGCATATTTTGTCTTGTAAACCCGGATGAAACCCATTCTGGCACAGTGAAAAAAGTTTTCCCATTTAAACCCTTAGAAGTCTCTGAATGCATTGTTGCATGTCCCAATCACAGCGGCTGCTTTAAATTCAGTTTGAATGATGCAACCTACCTATTGTTTACTCTTGATTTCAAATATGTGTAGATTTCAAAAATGTCATTTAATTAGATTTTTTTTGGCTTCAAACGAACATTAAAAGGCTTATGAAATCATTTGCAATTCAAAGTAAAATGTGAGAAAATGCGCAAAAGTGTTTCAGTTTAATTTTACTGAAAAGAAGGGAAAACCCTTGGAAGTACAAGATTTATGACATGGCTTGTGTTTTTCAAAGTTCTGACACAAAAAAACACAATGCCATTGTTCTCCGAACTTTGTGTAAGGTTCACCTAGTTTTTTGTATACAAAATTTCACATTGTTTCGATCTTCTCTTTGCCTTTTAGAGGGACTTATGAATTCAATCAATCACAATTTTAATTAATTAATTTTTTTTAATTTTATTTTTATTAAAAAAATGATTCTGGGCGTCACGGTGGCGCAGTGGGTAGCACTGTGGCCTTCCAGTTAGAAGGCTCGCTGGTGACATGTTCTCAAGTTTGCATGTTCTCCCCGCGCTTGCGTGGGTTTCTTCCAGGTACTCCGGTTTCCCCCACAATCCAAAAAACATGTGGTTAGGTTAATTGAATAATCTAAATTCACCTTAGGTGTGAATGTGAATGTTGCCCTGTGAAGGACTGGCGACCTGTCCAGGGTGTACCACCGCCTCTCACCTAATGTGTGCTGGATATAGGCACCGGCAGACCCCCGTGACCCCGAAAGGGAATAAGCGGGTTTAAAAATGAATGAATGAATAAATAAAAATGATTCTCAAAGTTTTTTTTTTACTTTTGCAGTAAGAAATTACAAAATTGAATACTTAGATTACAGGTTTGTTGTGGATTTTTTTTGTGTGTGTAATGTAAAAAAAATATTTGTAAGTAAAACAAATCTGGGGTTGTACCAACAAAAAAAAACTGACACTGGCCCAGAGTGAAATAAATTAATGAATGTAATGTAAAGTAAAGTAAAGTAAATTTCCAGCCACCAAAAAGTGTTTATTTACCTAAATATTTAGTTTCCAATTAGTTCTTTAAAATGTTGGTCAACATTGAACTAACTACCGTTTGAGTGAATCATGATTTTTTTTTTGCCTATAATTAATTCCACAACAGATTTTTCCATCAACGGTGTGAAAGTCAGTGGTTTTTGTTTCCTATAGGGAACTATATACAGCCTTATACTGAATCTTATACAGCCTTAGGGTTTTGTTTTACTGGTTAAGGTCATAGGAATCTCTTGCTCACACATGGGTGAAAGGCAGAGTATAACCTGAACATGAACGGTCCATTTCAGGGCCATCCCTGAGGGCAATTTAGATTCATATGAAGCATGATTTTTGACTGTGTGAGGATACCAGTGTCTGGAGGAAGGACAAGGAAGGATCCCAGCTGTTCTTGAACCAGTGACCTTCAGTAGCTGTGCTACTGTTCCACCATGCTGATCCCTGAGAGCAGTGTCTGAAGATAAATTGACACAAGTAGAATTTTTGTTGGAATGTTGCTTTAAGAGAAGCCTTTAAATTTTCAGATTGATATTCTGGCGCAGTGGATGAGCAAAAGTGCCTGAAACGTCAGTTTGTTATCAGTCATCTGACAGAATGACACATGTGTTATCTGACGGATTAAACACCTGTAGTTCCGATGTTTATATAAAATCATATTCCCTAAAAGAAGTGAATTTTTTAGCGTGAAAGAATCTATAGAAAAAGCTACGTCTACATCAAAAACACTCTTGCCATTCTCATGCAGCTGTTTATTCGGAGAATGAATTAAATTTGGAACCACTACTTCCTTTTTTAAGCCCCTTTTAAGATTTTGAGCTGCAGATGAAAAACGAGCATCATCAACCTGACATTTTGAGATTTAATAATAGCATCAATACACATCCTTTTCAAACAGATTTTATTTTGGATAATCTCAAATGTGTTTTTGTTCCCCCGACATATGCAGTTTAAGCCAGATTTAATAATACAGCGCGTTTCCTTAGGAAGCTAGTGCTGAGAAAAATGTCTATAAATTCCGTCGCACTCATTACAATAATAAATTATCCACATGCTTGTCTAAATAAATGGCTGTATGCATAACTCATGCACTCTTAAAAGGGTTCGCACCAGCAGTTGTGACATTCGAGATCGCGGCAATGACTGAATATGATATTTAAAACATTATTGATCATGTCCTCATTCGTTTTCTTTGCACTCTTCACACAAGCCTCGGGATGTGGAGTCGGCCGAGCATGCTGTAGCAGTATTGAAAACGAATTATTAGATTTAATGGTATGTAGGGGGAGAAAGCAATGAATAAATAAGAGCGTATATAGTTCTGGAATTCAAATCAGTAGCGGATTCAATTTTAGGGCCGAATGATAATGCAGCAGCCAAAGAAGAGAAGCCAAGTAGAGGCTTATGATTTGTCCCGTTTCTTCTCAATCGCTAACGTCACAGCGTGCTAATTCACATTTCATGCTCCGCAAAAGCATCCCCAACGACCATTTTTATATGTTCAACCCTTGGCTTCTAGGGATTTCTTTCTGTTTTCTAAAGCCCGTCTACTTTAAGGCGTATTACAATGTCTATAGCTTCTTTAAAAAATATATGCAGGGTATCCAGGCTGAGTCTGGATGCTGTTTGAGTGGCCCGAAGCCCCTTTTTACAACCTGAGCATCTCTGTGGAGTCTTCAAAGCATCAGAGTAACAAGACTGCAAATGTCTGTGGGTAAAAAAGGGTAAAAAGGCCCAGCGTAAATGCTCTCCTAATGACTCTCAGCAGGGTTACCCTCGTATCTTTCATAAAGGAAGAGAATAAAGCCTGGAACCATTATGCCAGGCCCATGCGAAATCTATGAGCGGTGTTGGGATTCAACAAAGAGAATAAGCATTCTGCCAAATGGGGTGTAATGGGATACATTAGCGTGTTATATGCCTGGCGGTGTACCTGGCAGTCAGATGTTGTTGTGCTCTTTTTTGGTGTAGAGATTGTCTCTCCAGATGGTAATTAATATAATTTTCAATGCCCGAGTGCAAATATGGCCGACAAGCTTATGTTGCTGTTTGGCTGGGAGGATCAATGAAAACTTTATTTTCCTCTAATGAATTAATGTCAAACTTGTAGTAAGATTTGGAGCAGCTTGTGAACATTATTTTGCTGTCTCTCCATCAGACTATTATATAAGTGTACTTATATATAAATATATATATAGATATATATATATAGAAATATATATATAGACTAAGTAGCGGCTACTATAATCTAGAGCAGGGGTCGCCAACCTGGTGCCCGCGGGCATCGAGTCGCCCGCAGTGACCATATCAGTCGCCCGCAAGTCATTTAAAAAATAGAACTAATCAGTCTAAAATTTGATTAAATTGTGTTGCCATTCTTTTTGAATTGCATTTACAGTGATGGAAATTAAAAACAAAACGTGTCAAAAAATATAAAAACCTTTTAAAAAATCATAAAGTAGCAGAGTTCGCTAATAGGAGAATAAGGCAGAGGTCAGTCTAGTGCGCATGACAAACTTAGCCTTGGTCTTGAGCGTTGCAAAGACGAGCGGAATATGAAGCGGTTTCTACCCACATAAAAATGGCGGAAAAAAGGAAGCAAACGTATTAATTTATTAGTGAATGGGAGGAAGAATTCTTTTTTACTAATGTGAAAGAAAAGTGTGTGTGTGCCTCATTTGCGGTGCGACTGTGGCGACGGCTAAGCGACATAAAGTTGAGAGACACTTCAGCAATTGTCACAAAAGCTACGATGCTAACTACACACCCGGCATCGCTCTACGAAAAGAAAAAGCTTGCAAATTAAAGGCAGCTTTGGCCAAACAGCAGTCTTTTTTTACAACGCCGGTGAAAAACTCTCAATAAGCAACTGAAGAGTTGCAGTATCAACTTACATCCCAGATTACAGTACTCTGGTGAAGAGCATGCAATGTCAGGCTTCCCAAATGACAGATGCCAGTCAAATGTCAGTGCCATGGCAAAGATATAATATGATATAAATGAATGATAAACTGTTACAGATGTGTCACTAAGTTTAACGGACATGATGAAAAATGTGTTAAGATTTATTCTAAAATTAATTGATTTTTGTTAAATCTTAGATTATTGATTATTTGTACAAACATGGTGCAGAGTTCATTATTGATAAAAACTGAAACCGTCTTGAAAAATTGGACGTGATTTTCTGCAAAATGTTGTGGAAGTTATCATTTGAAAATTAAACAATTGGAAAGGTAAATAAGAAATAAAATATTGCATGTTTAAGTTTATCTGTTTCCTACCTTGTTGAATGATTCTGAATCTTTATTGATAAATTATTAATCATTAACAATCAGCGTCCTCATGTAGAATGTCATTAATATAAAATTAAAGGTGAACTGTGCAACTTTCTGATTTCAGAAGTGTGTTATCAAAGTGGTAGCCCTTTCATTACTCAGTGCCCTTGAAGTAGCTCTCAGCCTCAAAAAGGTTGGCGACCCCTGATCTAGAGTTTACTCAGATTGTTTGCTCAGTTTACCATGAACACCCCTTAATTATTTTCTGGGTGCTTGATCACTATAGTGACACAGAAATAAGATCATGATGTGCTGGTGAAATAGATCAATAAGTATTTGTTCACCCTGTGATTTTGCAGGTCCTCCGACTTGGAATTAATAGTGGTCTAGAATTGTCAGAATAGTTGCATTTCCACTGTGATAATCTATTAAAAAAAATCCAGAAATCACGTATGGTTTTTAGGATGTATCTGTAAACTACTGGGTCAAATATGAATTTGAATGTGGTACAGAAGTACAGAGCTCAAACGGTTTGTGTAGTTCTTCACCAGGTTAGCAGTAATTAAATGTCTCATCGATTGTAAGATTTTGAGTAAACACCTCTTTCTCTCAGTCAGAGCAATAATTATTGGTTGTGGCTGGGTCTTCCACCATGATAATGATATTGCAGACTCAGGAAAACCAAGGCGTGGCTCTGTAAAAAGCATATCAAGATCCTGAATTGGGCTTGCCAGTCTCCAAACCCAAATTGAAAAGTAAATCTTCTTGGGAGCTGGAACTATTTTGCTTAGTGACAAACATAAAAACCTCACGGATCTAGAAAAGATCTGTATGGAGTACTGAGACAACAATCCCTCCTGCATTGTGTGATCAAATACTTATAGACATGAGTGTATGTGTATCTATAGCTACACAATAGTGGAAAAAATAAATAAATAAAAACTTTGTGCTATGTTGTTGGAACAAAATCACACAGAACTGGCAAAGAACAGCTCAGAACAGCTAGCTGGTTTAAAGTGTGGGAATATTAAACCCTTAAAAGTCTCTGCATGCACCAGTGCATTTACCAATCACATGATCTATTTTGAATTAGGTAGGAATGACACCACCCAGCTATTGTTTAAGTTTAATTTTAAATTTAATGTGTAGGTTTCAAAAAGGTTATTAGTTTTGATATTTTGTGTTTTAAACGATTGCTATGATGCATAATTTGCATGGTAAATCAAATGAAAATGCGCAATCGTCTTTCAGTTTTGTTCAACAGACCCCAAATCAATGCCATCAGTGCCACCTAGTGGTGAAAGTAAGGGATAATCGGTGAAAGTAAAGAAAATACCTGTGATATGGCTTGTGTTTTTCAAATTTCTGCCACAAAACATAAAGTGGAACAAAAAGTGCCTTGGACAGTGTACAAGGTTAAAATACAATTTTTATATTGTTTTCAACTTGTCTTTACTTTTTGGGGGGATTTATTTTTATTAAATCAACACTTTTGCTTTTCGTTATAAAATCCAAAAACTGTTTGTTGTCCATTTTTTTTTTTTCAGTAAAAAAAATTAAAGTTTACTACTCAGAATTGTACTTTTTGTACATTAGTTTTTGTGGAACTATTGTGTAATATAATGAAAGGAAATATTAGGAAAAGAAGCTGGAGTTGTACTAAAAATGAGTTCAAGCATTGCCACAAAAACTAAACTTTAAAGGTAGTTTATTACACCAAGTTGTAAAGTAGCAAAAATGCTCAAAAAGTCCCCGGACTTCAAATGGCTAATGGTTTAATACAATACAGTTGACCAATCAGCAAAAATAAACAATTATAAACACAAATCTGCTTTCCAATTGAATAATTTATATATTTTTTGTATTGCTGTATGCAAAATGTTTGAAATATTGAAAATATATTTGGAAAAATAAAACAGAAAATTCTCAGATGAACATTTGTTATAATTTTATCTGGAGATTGAGTTTTGCGTCATATATATATATATATATATATATATATATAAAGAGTATATATATATATATATATATATATATATGCGTCATATAACTATGGAAAGATAAAAAAAAAAAAAAAACATTTTATTTTCAAGTAAAAACATATTCCCTGGAACAGTTTGTTTTTGACAGTTCAAAACTGAGTTCATCAATTACAATGTGATCAGTGTAATTTACAACTCAGGGAACCACCATACGAAGCTATTGAGGAAGGGAGACATATCCAAGATGAGCCTCTTCCAACAGACACCGTGAACAGGATTATGATTTAGCAGACGGCTAAGGATTGAACAATAATTCATATATCGGAGCTAGAAAAAGACAAATGAACCCACTTTTGAATACTTCAGGATTCATTAGCCATTTGTTTTACGCATATCTGCTTGACATGCTTTAAGGTATTCATATGCTTACTGACTGATAATAAAAATAATATCAGAATACTTTTTAAAATAAAAGAAAAATTTAAATAGTAAATAGTTAAAGAAAAATACAAGACCCCAACAAGGACCTCACAAGCTGATGTCGCTGTTTTTTAATGAATGATATTTGTTTTATTTAATCATTGACCTGCATTTTGGATACATAAATTTACATCACTGGGTTTGTCATTGTCTATCTTAAACCAATGCATTGCAGTGCTTTAGAGCTATAAGCAACATTAATCAACAACCATGTTTCAAAGCTTACTTTCCCAACCCAAACAGCATGCATTGTTTTTTTTTTTAATCATAGAACTGCAAGCTAGAAAGCAGGAAGTTTTCACCAAACTACACTGGCTAGAAGAGGTAAAGGCATCCGCAGTATACCCCACTACGTTCCAGTTACTCAAGGTCTCATACAAGCAGGACCCTAGCTCCAGCAGGCAATGGCACCTTGGAGACTCACAATAAAGAAATAGATCACTGTTCCCCTGGCCTGCAGAAGATAGCTTTTGCTAATCAGAAAGTCATCTGTCTGTGGGATGAGCATCAATTAAAGCACTTACGCAGCTAATGATCAGGAAAAGAAACAGGGGGGGTGAAACACTAATGGGCCTGTGCGAGGATTGGATCTCACCTATGTGTATCCAAGTCATGCTGATGGGGGATGCTAATTTTATTTCTGTGTCAAAGTCCTCACAGTCGACCAAGGTCGCCAGCACCTGTTACCTTAATCAACCTCACACTGCAATTGTAGCTCATGATTTTTCAAACAATTAAGGCTTAATCAATTCCAAAGACAGTTAGTGGAAGCGCCGGGGCTCCGTTGCTTAATAACAGCAAGAAATAGCATTCTGAACACAATTAAATGACTGTTACAAACTTTGCTCAAAAGTCTGACATTTTTCAACTAGCCATCGATATAAAAATTGAGAAGGAACATTTTAAAAACTGACAAAAAGCTGTGAATCCTCATGAAAGCAGATGTTTAAATTATGTTTATGTAGCATAAATATTTAGTAATAGAATAAAAAAGCTACCAAATTGAACTGATGTTCAAGTAATGTTCAGTATTCAGTGCCAGGACCTTTTAGTGGTAAAAACGTGTGTGATGGAAAAATGGAAAAAAAAAACTTAAGATCCGACATGCGTCTTTCATCTGGTTTTCACTGATCCATTTATGAAAAAAAAAAAAACATGATCAACACCCCAGAAACACCATGCTATATAAAAATCTCTGGAGTTTTTGTAATGAGACAATGCTGAAATGAGGCATTTTGGGTGTTATAAAACAATTCTTTTGAGCATTATCATCCAACACAATCCATAGGCTTCAGTGGGTGCCTACTCTACCTACTAACCTCAATAAGTGAAGCATCCTTAGCATCCATAGACACTGTTCACAGACTGCTCTACACACAATCAGAATTTTTGGTCTGATGTTTTGTGCGACTATGTGGGCTAGTGATGCGCAAGTCAGGTTTTTTTCCAACCTACAGGCCCCGCTTTTATGAAATTATTTGGCCTGCCCAGCACCACTGTTTCTATTTTTACAACCCTCCCCTCTCCACAACCGCGACCATTACATAAACATACTAGGCATTGTAATTCAAATGAAAACAGCATTTATTTCTGCCTGAAAGTGCTTTGAAACATCGCCCTGTAAACTGACAACAACATACGATTCTGATTGAACGATAAATCAGGTCATATTATTAACAAGATAATAAAACACATTTTAAATATTTACAAAGCAGCATTTGTAATCTAGGGTGAGCATTTATCACACAATAGCGTTTTTACATTCGCTGTGCAAAAAAAAGAATGGCATCCACTGTACTGGGGTTTAATCTATTTCTCCTGGACTAGGTTGGCGGTTGACTGCGACTGCCGGAAGCTTAGAATGTCCTCTTCATCCCAGAAGAACCTCGTCTCTCTCATAGAATGGCACAAAACAAACATAGATTTTTTTTATTTGATTTTGTGTTTAATGACCCCGTCCCGCAAATAAAGTGACAATTTCTTTACCCCAACCCACGGGTTAAAAGACGACCCAACGGGACATCACACATCTGACCAAACAAGTGGTATCAATGAAAAAGGGTTGTAAAAGAGTCCCTCGATGGCACTCATTCATTCTTTTTCCAAGCCACTTATTTCATTTTTTGGGGTCACAAAGGTTTGCCGGTGCATATTTGTAGCACACATTGGAAGAGAAGTCCCTGGACAGGTCCATTTCAGGGCTCGATGGCACTCATCTTACATTTTCATAGCACCTTTGTACAGGAAACACCACAAATCCTCTTTTTCAAACAGCTCCCTGTGATCAGCCACTAAAAGAATATACTACTCGAAATCCATGATTTTTTCGATGTACTCTTTGATTTCTTCTCTGTCGTCGTCTTCTTTACTGTGGCTCTGAATGCCGCAAACGCCATCTTCAGGCAGAGAGTGTCCTTGCATCAATATTTCCTTGACCAGACAAAGAGCACTCTGCTGAGAAGCCCTCCAAAGATTTGTGCGAAACTCAATTCGGATCAATATGTAGATCTTTGTAATCCTGCCAAACCTTTTTTAAGATTTTACCCTAAACTAAAGGTATTTACATATAGAGAAAAACAACAGTAAATGATATACACATCAAAAGCAAGCTGAATACACAGTCCTTCAGTCCTTTTTCTTTGTAGTGTTTTTATATAATATACTATTTGCAGCCACAGACCAAATTAATCACTCCGCCACAATGTTTAAAAGTTGCAGTAACCTAGCAACAAGCTGTATTATGATTGGTCAGACATGTTTGAGTCACCTGCAACATCTGGGAAAATCGTCCTTGGAGTGAAAAGATCATTTTTTGCACCGTGAAATTACGCCGTTTATGTGAAAGGGGTTACTAATAAATATTGTTTCAAAATATAATATTGTTTACTGGTAAAAAGCCCATTAAAACCTTCACCTGATGTCCAAGCCCATTTTGTTAAATGGAAAATTGTGTTTCATTTGAGGACATGCCGTGCATAAATAGATTGACTACACACACTCAAGCTGGCAGTAGGTAGACCAGGTACCTACTGGCTCATTTGATTAGTTAGATAACAAACCAACATTCAAAATGAGTTTATGTCGTGTTTGACCAAAGAATCAGTGCTGCTGCATAAAGGAAAATAAAAACAAACTCTGTGCTGATACACAGGTTTTTATTTTTACACGTTGTCTTTGAAAGTCAGTGGGAGGGAATCTTGTTGGATCAGGGATGGACAGACATTGACCTAGAATGACACTATCACACACTGAGCGCTGGTGTTTCTGGCTGTTAGATTGGCAGCGTGTCTAAGACTGACCCTGCTGACAGACGACCTTATTCAACACCTGCTCTTCTTCACACTGATCCCATCCAGTGAAAACAGCTTCTTCTGGAAATGCCTACTTCTTAACTTTTAGCAAAACAAACAGGCTATTGCATGGAATTTTTGGGGGGGATTCTGGAGTTGCATTATGATCCAGTTGAATTCAAGACAAATGTATAGTTTTTCAACTACGCATTGGGTCAAAACTAGTTTTTTTAACACAAATCTCTACTTGTCCGAAGTATGCTCATTCCATAGCAGAGATTTTTCAACCTTTAGTGTTTATTTCCAACCAATCTTGACAAGGCAATGTCTGTGGAGTTGTAGAAAATAGAAATATGCTACATTTCTGCATCCCGGTTACCATGTTTTTGTGGACACTCGGCCTTGTTCCCTTTTTGGATTCTGACAGATTCTGAACAGACTTCTGCAAACTGTAGATGGTTTTACCTGTTTCCCACTGGTTTCTGCCAGTTCAGAGCTGATGGCACTGTTAGAGATTGTAACTTGCAACTGCTGCACTTGTTTCCTTGGCCAACCACTCCGTGATGGATATTGAAACCCCAGTCTGATTTGTCTGGGAGAGACCTTGTTGATGCAGTATAACTACATTGTGCTTTGTTGCTGTGCTTAATCTTGCCATTACAAGAAATTCTCTCATGGGAAGGTTTCCAAACACTTTCTCAGCTTCATCTTGTTTGAAAAGTTTGGCATCACCTAGTTTTAAGCCTCCTACACAGCTGTTTCTGTTATTGATGTTCGTTTTATATATATATATATATATATATATATATATATATATATATACATATATATATATATATATATATATATATATATATATATATATATATATATATATATATACCTACATCGTGTAAGAGGTGGGGGTACACCTTGGACCGGCAACCTTCTAACTGGAAGGCCACAGTGCCACCCACTGCGCCATCTTGCCACTCTTTAAAATACACCATTTATTAGACATTTTTTTGTGTAATAAATGGCCAATCAATTCAATAACAATATCCTTTACTAGATGATTTACTTTCTTTTTATTATGTGCGTTTTCTCAGTACTGTGTGTTTTTTTTTCTATGTCACACCCATTGACAGCATTTTCAGATTCGTTATGCAAATAATGACGTACATCCATTAGCATGAGCGTGCTACATTTTGAAAAGCCATCAACCAAAAGACACAGCCAATCTCAATAGAATAGGCCTCCAGTATTCCTGAGACTCCCTCTTGGCCATCAGGCTTGTCTTTCTAGATGTGACATGACACACAGATGTGAGGCCGGGACTCGCTGAAGGCAGGATGGAGGGTCTGGTGTGATATTAGGGCTTTCCTCTTTAGGAATACGCCACTGTGCTTCTGGACAGACCTGCCAACGGGGGTGAATTACCCACAGTTTGGGGTTAATTGCACCACTGGGGAAAAATGCCTTCTCTGATTCGTTGCACAGTTGATTGGGTGCTTGGTGACAGGCTGTGTGGTGATGTCTGGAGGAGAAGAAGGCAGCGGAGAGCTTGAGCTGAAAATAAGTGGAGCTGACAGGAAACGCTCCTCCTTTTGGAGCCAATTTCGCATTTGTATCTACTTCAACTTACTAAGCTGTTATTACAGTGTGAAATAAAGGGGCAGCTGTTCTTACGTGATGCATCGGGGTTGAAAAGCTTTTCTATTGGAAGCAGGATTGGCAGCGGGAGATGAATACGATTGCAGTGTTATTTGTTTAATTGATAGCAAAGAGGAATTGGAAGGAACTGAAGGAGTGGATTAGAGACTTGCAGGAAAACAGCCTGTGGGTATTTTTTTCCTTCGCATCTACTGTGTGTTCTACCCCTTTGCAAATAGTTAAAGCTTAGATTTCTATGTAAATATTAATTTCTAATCTCACATAAGGGACAAATAAGGCGCAGTTTAACACTCCAAAATTTTATTTCAGTGCCACTTAAATGTTAAAACAAATACACACGTTCACATTTTGTTGACTTAGCGACTAATGTGTATTTCTCATAGACCCTGAGAAACTTCGGTTTGTGATGTTAAAGGCTGAAATTGGACATACCTAGAGATGGAGCACATCACTAATGGCTAATCTTAAGTGGGCTATTGGGGGAATGTTGGGGTATAGATATGCCATAGTCATCAAAGTTCTAATTAAGGAAATAAATTAAAAACCCTGTATCAGGCGATGTTTTTTTCTACCTCAGTGATGAGTACTTTGATATCGGTGTCATTGGGAATTGGAAGGGCACCAGCAAACACCTGCATCCACTCCTCCAATCACTTCATCACCCCATCACCAACTTCCCTTCCTTTAAGAGCCTTAAGGGGCGGTCACACCACTACTGAACAATGCGAATTTCACTGCATGCGTGCAATTTGAGCCCACCCACAGAACAGAGTCAATAAAAATAAAATCACAAATTTACTCTTGCTCTCTAATCTACTTTTGTTAAGGGCATCACTTCCCTAAAATGGTAAAATGGGGAAGGAAAATAAACAGACACACCGTGGTGGGGCAAAACCTAACCTAAAATAAACTACAACAAAGCTGAAGCTAACTAAAAAACAGGGAAAACATGAACATAAATGCAATATCAAATTGCTAACCAGCCAGCTGCTGGGGAATTTAAACAAGAGTTTTAAAAAAAGACTAAATTGGAAGTACACATGAGCTTACCACAGCAAGACTGGTCACATGCATTACATCAGGAATTTCAAATAATAAACCTGCACAAGGAAGAGGGAGCAGGAACCTTAAGAAGAGGGCGGGGTAACGAGGGAATGAGAAACAAGAGGAGCACATGAGTGCTAATTAGCAGACACAGAAGGAAGACACATACAGGAGAAGTGGCCAGAATAAAAGGTACAAGAAAGGACAGAGCAGACACGAAGGGAATGTGATGGGAATCTTTTTATATTCTTGTGTATACTACCATCAAGTGGTCATTTAGAGAAATGTAATTTGAGAAAACCTTAAGAGCACACGTCATGCTTTAGTACTGCCCCTTGAGGAGGAAGATATAATTAGGTGTGAAAGCACGCTCTTGCTCTTCTGGCCCTGATCGCTCTGTTCCGGCACGCTCGTCTTACTTTTGGAACACACGAGAAACCACGTTCTTCTTCCATGCTAATACCACGTATGTAAGAATGCGTTGATACTGCTTAATATATTTGCGATAAATAGCCGCATTTGCTGTGTTCCCTCTCAAACGGTCTCCAGTGTTTATTATCAATTGAGAAGGTATATTTTTACCATAACAGGAACAAAAGAGAAAGCTACTAAATAAATGACTCTGAGAAAGGACAAAATAAAAGTAACAGAACAGGGGGACAAACCTAATTTAAAAATGTACATTCGCTTCGTTTTGAGTGATCAAAAAAGCTAACCTCGCCAATGTTAGGGCTCAAGATGCATCACGTGACCCAATATCGAAGTTCCTTTCTATTGGAATGGATTCCAGAATCAGTATCAGAATGGGTTTTATCGCACACACAAGGAAATTACTACGGGAGTACTCCAGTACACAACAGAACAAATAATAATTTAAGGTGTTGAAATGTGAGGTGGCTACATTAAACCAGTGTGCTTGACAGTAAATGAAGTAAAGTGCAGATGCAAGGTTGAAATAAAGGGAACATTTTGCAATGAAGTGTTCAGAAGTGTCAAACTGCAGAGATCAGGTGTTTGATGGCTTGGGGGAAAATGCTGTGTGTGTGCCGTGCTGCCCTGAAATTTTGTGGCTCTGAATTGCCGGCCAAAGAGCAAGAGTTCAAAGAGATGGTTGTCAGGGTGTGTGGGGTCCAGGGTGATTTTGATGGCCCTCTTTCTGACTCTGGAGGTGTATAGGTCCTGGAGAGAAGGTAGGGGAGCACCGATGTTCTTCTCAGCGATCTGCGCTGTCTTAGCGATTCTGTGCACTTCTTAAACTGACGCAGGAAGTACAACCTCTGCTGGGCCTTCTTGATGATGGAGTCGATGTGTGTGCATCAGTTCAGGTTCAGAGAGGTGATGGTGCCCAAGAACCTGAATGACTACACTGATGGCACAGTGCAGGCAGGGAGTGGGAATTGCACCTCGTAGACAATAGCTTCCGTTTTCGATGCCATCCCATTAAAGTCAATGGAATTTTTTTGGTAGTGTGCGACCCCCCTACAATCCTGATCCCTACAAACTTACCTCTAAACTTCTACACCTTTATCTACTTAAATCCATGCTCCAGTGATCTCCAACCATTTTCCATGTTCCTATCGAGGACTCCTGTTGATATTGGACCATCTTCCATCCTGTTTCTGATTGCCACTGGTTCCAGTTCCTGCTTCATGTTCACTTTACATTTCTGATTATATACTTTGTTCCTGCCTTGCAAAGTGAAGAGTTACTTCTGTAAGGTATCTATATGTGAATAAACCTGCACTTATTCTGATTCCTTTGTCTCTTCTTCAGCATAACAGAATCCAGTCGATGAATTTCAGTGTCAGTGATTGCCTATTATGCATCGGGAAGGAGAGTGGGAGGTTGACGCTTAAAACAATCCTTAACAATCCTTCAGCTTTATGAGTTTAAAAATAAAACCACGCCAACCAACAATATGCTTTTTACGGAACCTCTAAAGGGACATGATGGAGGGGGGGTGGGTTCATGGGAGTAAATATATTTAAACAATGGGACGTTATATCTCTGTATTTCTGATAAACATGTTGAAGAGCTGTTCTAGGATTAAAAAAAAACTATGTTCAGTGCATGTAAAAGCTTGTTTTGGAAATATGACCTCTAGCAGTGAAATAGGCCTTTTTAAGCATTTTTTTACTACTTTACAATATGCTTGTAGCTGCCCTTCAGTTTCCCAATCAAACAGGACAAAGAGTGTTTCCAGTGGGTGCTCTTTTTATTGATCGTTGAGCATCACACAGGTAAATCCCTCAGATTATCGTTACACCTGCAGCTTTTTCCATCCACAATGCTAAACTAAACAGAAACACAATAACACCAAATAAATACAACTTATACATACAACAAATATTCAATCCATAAATGATACAACCACACAAGTTTTAACTTCGCTCCGCTTAACTGAAAGGTACTGATTTAACATGAATCTGATCATTTGATCAGGTCAGTTGACAGGTTACGGTTCTTCTAAATCAAGCAAGCTGATCCCATGCCTTATAAATGATAGAAAACTCCACCCATTCAGAGCAAAAGCACACAAAGAAGAAAAACACCCAGTTAAAACCCACAGCACCTCTAGTGGTATTGATGCATAATATCAATTTTGATATTCAATTTTGTCTTTTTTTCACTGCAAACAGTTTTTATGTTTTGTTACAAAAGAAAAATGAAAAACTCTCCTCAAACAATGTTCCAAGAACTTTTCGTTGTGCTTTGTTTTGTGCCAGAACATTGAAAAACACATGCCATATCACTCCCTGTACTTCAAAGGGTTATCCCTTTATTTTTTTACTGGTACTGATATGTATAACAAAACAGAATGATGATTGCACATTTCTCACATTTTAATTCGAATTTTGTGTCGAATTTCTCCCATTTTAATGTCAAATTTGGTGCCATAAAAAATCTAAACTAATAACCTTTCTGAAGCTTACACATTATATTTGAAATCTAAATGAAACGATAGCTGGCACTATCCCTATTTAATTAAAAACAGATGCTGTAATTGGCTAACGCACTGGTGTGTGTACAGACATCTAAGGGTTAAAATATATTAAATTGCATTCAATCTCTTTCTATAGCTAGTAACATTGAAGCGGAATCTAATTAGTTCAAGATTAGATCTGCCAGCCCCTTGACTAGAATGTTACTGGTTTTAGTCTAATATAGGGTTTGCATTAATGAAGTCTGCGTGTTCTTATCTTATGTATCCAACACTACACTGTGACTTGGAGTCTTGGATGTATTTGAGCATTGTACTGCAATGAACTGGTGACCTGTTTAAGTTAATCCCACTTCATTTTGCCCACTGTGACCTGAAAGAGGCAACAGCAACCCCCAGTGAAGAATGAGCAGATCTATTAATTGGAAAGTCTTTAAGAGTTCTTTGGGGACTTGCTTTCATTTTGTTTAAACAGCTTCAATATTGAACAATTCTTTTCTAAAACAGCATTAAAATAGTAACATGAATAGCAAACACAATGCATAAACCTTGGCAACAGCGCTGCTTTATTTTTGCATAAGAAGCAGTGTTCTATTCTGCTGTGGCTATGTAACTGCTGGATGTTGATTGGCTCTGACATGCACTGACCACATGGCCCCAAACACACACTGCCCCTCATGAAGCATCCTGTGATGAGTATGCGAGCAGTGCTTCTGTCATGGTGGCTCTCCCCGCGGCAGTAGGCCGGGCGGTAATTAATTTTCACATTTAACTGGGAGGCAAAACGCCGGTGTCCTGGGACATGCCGCATGCCACCAACCCAGCATCCTGGATTCCGGGGGATTAGGATAATGAGCCCCCGGAAGATTGCACAGACAGATGGAGAGAAGACACCCCTTCGCCCCCCACCCACCGCAGTCTCTAGCTTTTGTCTGAGGTTCTTTGGGATAAATCAGGGGTGGTTCCACACACAGATCAGCACAGCACGCATCTCCTGTACTCGTGCACTTCTGCTTGAGGCCTACGAGTTCAGAGACGGTTTGTTCATACAGGATGAAAAGATTCACTCCAGTATTGATTGGAACGAGAGAGTGGTGCTGTTTGCTTCGAAGGTTCATATATGGATCTGTGCGGGTCTTTCATCTCAAGTGTGCATGTGTGTGTGTGTGAGAGAGAGTGTTTGAAATGCTGATGTTGTCACAGACAGCAAGCAAACCAGCTCTAAAACACAGACAGTCTATGTACAGTAAGACCCCAAATGTGCCAGTGTTTGGACTAAATACTACATTTCGATAGATCATGGTAGTTGGTACACCCTTAAGGTCTCTACAACTGAAGTTTCGTGCGGCAGTTAAAAACCCAGTTGAAAACTGGGTGCCAACAGGACATCATACATCTGAAAGAAAAGGACTTCGTAAAGGAAACAGGAAATAAATACCACAAATCCTGTCAAAAAGCTCCCGGTGATCAACCAGCAACAGAATAAACCACTCGACATCCATGATTTTTTTCTATATATATATATATATATATATATATATATATATATATATATATATATATATATATATATATTTTTATGTCTCTGTCGCCGTCTTCCTCTTTCCTGTTTCCTCGTGTGGCGCAAACTGGTGCAAAGTCTTCAGACAGGGTGTCCTCGACTCCGTGCTAAAAAGCCATTCAAAGATTTATGCAAATCTCAATTCGGATGGGTGGGTAGAGACCTGAGCATGACACACTGTAAACCAGGAGTCTCACACTCAATTAACCCAGGAGCCACTAGAGGCAGAATCTGGGTGAGGCTGGGCCACCTCATGTTTTCCACAATAGAAGCATTATATAAAAATTCCATTGTTTTCTTTCTGTCTTTTCTTTTCAAAAGCCCTGACAGCATCTTTATTTTAATATCTGATCTCCATTTTTAAATTTTGCTTACATATCAGCATATCAGTTTAAAAGCTCATTAAAATGTTTTTTTTTTTTTAAAGTTTAACATTTTTAATCCAACTTATAATTCCGACCTCAGTAAAAAAAATGGATTTAGCATGGATTTCGTTCAGATCTCGTCCAGTCAGGTACCTTCTAACGGAGTTATAAACTGGGCATTCTACCATAGAGTATTACCATTGGTTTCAAATCTCTTAATATATTTTGCAAATACATGTTGGGGGGCCCGTGTGCTCAAAAAAGAAATGCTGCATTTCCCACTTTCACAGAAATTGTCTTTGCTCATCACCAACTTTTCTTTTCACTAATTTGTAATTTATTTGATTGCACTTGGCGTCACTGTCGGATTGAAGTTTCAATCAAGCGCTTAGCTTAAGCATGGCAATCGCATCAATAAAGGCTGCAATCTGAAAATGGGTCCGGGGACTGTTGTTGCAGATGTACAGGTACCGCTACGTGACTGCGCTGAGTTTCCTTACTTTTCTTTTATCCAGCTGCATAAGGATTACTTTGATTTATTTTTCGATATTTATTTATTTATTCATATATATTTATGAAAAAAATTAAGTATTTTAAAGTTCAGGAGTGCATGTGGGGGGGAACCTTATCTCAACGTTTTGGCTTCTGGCTCATCCAATGAATGAAATAGGTCTTTTAGACTATGGCTGGGACGAATGTCCGCATGTCCCCAATAGAAAAGAGGCAGCCAGCCAGGAACGGAAGAAAACTGCTATACTTTTGTCCTCAATGTCCCGCCCTGAGAGACATATAATAGACTGTGATTGGTAGTTTCATTTCACAACTTGGTAAAGATCCATTCATATCAAACTCGCGGGCTGCACTAATGTTAAACTTTCACATTAAGTCGAGGGCCACAAATTATCGTACAAATTTGAGACCCCTGCAATAAAACCTCCATTTTGTTTTTATTCAGATATTAAAATATAATTGTTCTTTGTGATAAATAACAAGCATTTAATTACTTAAAAGTCTTTTGTTGCAAAAGATGTTGCATACCCTATAACACTTAAAGCCTGTGACCCCCCACCCATCAGAGCCCATACACATGCACAAGAAAAGTGCCTATGTAACAAAACACCCACTTCCCCTAAGGTTACAACACATTAGCAAAAGATCCAAAAATGTTTGCATTCAGCTTCTTTCTCCCATTGACTTCAATTTTATGCAATTTTGTACCTCTAAAAAAAGTATTACCAATAAAATACTTGATTTGATGAATAATTGATCCTGATGTCACAGTGTTATTTAGTTGAAAGGGTAAAAATGTTTATGCAACTGGGATGTGTTATGGTGCAATTCAAAAGTGATTTGAATCTTGGAGAATGTCTTTATTATTATTATTATTTATTTTTTTTTACTTTGATTGCAGCACTTATTCAGAATTGAATTTTCCTCCTGGACAGTAAGTTCATTTAGAGAGGTTTTCACTACTGGCCATTTCTGTTGTTTATCTGCACTTGACAATTTACCAAATATACATGTTGGAAAAATGGATATGAATTCTTCATTGTTGCCCCTCCCCCTTGTTTTATATTAATTGTGCACATGTTGTGCTTTTTCTGATTCTGATCTTCTTTTTTGATTTTGAATCTGTACACACTAGAAAGGCTTGATAGTGATATGCTTGTAAATTGCAAGAGGGGTTTGAGTTTAGAGTTTAGCTTACGGCTCTTTTCACAAAATGGACGCTCTTCTATCGGCAGGGTGCAGAGCGCTATAGACTTTCATGCAGCTGCATGACTGACCACATGAGGGACATCACAGAAAATCTGCCCGAATATGATAAGAAAGCATGTTCATGTACAAAATGGCAATTTTGATCCAGCTATCCTGCATGAATCCAATTCTAGCGTTACTCATTCCATAACAGTGATGAAAATTTATAGGATTCAGGTTCATTCAGAGGGAAAATTAACAATCTGCTGATGCATGTTCTCTGTTTTGAATACTCTGTTATGATGACTGCTTGTTAGCAATTTAGCTGCTTTCATTTGGACTATGATATGTATGTGTATATATGTGTTTTTTTCCACTCACTGTAAATATACCCCAAAAAATCTATTTCTATAATATTTTATGTATAATACATACATACACTCAAGTCGACATTAAGACATGAGATAAATAAGTGATAATGAGTAGAAAGTACAGGAGAGGAGGAAAGAGAAGAGAAGAGCTGTGAATAGAACGGACAGAAATGTGAGGAAGGTGTGCAGAGGATACAAGAAGAGAAAATAAAATACAATTAAAGAAGAGGAAGAAGATAAAAAACAGTAACGGAAAAGTTGTTTTGAGATTTAAAGAGGAAAAAGAGCAGAGACAAAAAAGATGATATGAGAAAGGAAGTATAGTCTAGAAGAGAAGCTGAGATGTAAAGATAAGAATAAAGCGAGCGAACAGAAGAGAAGATGAGAACAAAAAGAAAAATAGAACAATAAATGAAGGGAAGGAGTCTGTGTTGTTTTGCGAGCTGAGAGCCTGCCGTTCAGACAGATGGCAGCTTGGGTGTCTTTCGCTCCTGCTCAGCAGAAAAGCTGTGGAGACAAATGGAGCGAGGAGCTTGTGCATCTCATTATGTTTCTGCTCGCAGAAATGATACAAGTCACAATTTCACTTATGAGATCTGCTCATGGCTTTTGAGGAGCTGATGTTGTTTAAAAAGTGTTTAGAAAGTGCTTCATTGTCAATAGCCTACTATTAAAAGCTTGGAGAGCATATGAACATATCCTTTAGGTGTACATTTGTCAAGTAGATAGATTGCTTCTCTTGATAACGTAGCATGGATGTTGCGCCGTTGAAAACAACTGGGGAAAAGTGTGCACTGATTTGATTCCACTTTATACTTAGAGAGTCACAATAGCAATCTTGTCATGTTAAAGAATAAGCAAATCAAATTTAAATGCACTTACAATGTATGGCGTACACCTCTTGTGGATAAGATGTTGAGTTTCTACAAACCGTGTGCTTTTTGCTTGTACTTTAGGAGTTTTAATAAAGCAAGAAAAAAAAATGTATATATATATATATATATATATATATATATGTATATATATATATATATATATATATATACTATATATATATATATAGTTTTATGTATATATATATATATATATATATATATATATATATATATATATATATATGTATTGAACCGTTTCGGTACGGCCTGTTCGGTTCGGTACACTTGCGTACCGTTTCGGTATTCTGTATTTTTATTCAATTATATAAATGTATTATTAGCGCGATATTAAGCATAGCGGAACAATGTTCCTAGGCGAGTTTCCGTACGGACGCTATTGAGTGAAGCACAGCTGCACGCCGGGTAGCTGTGAGAAATAGACACAGAGAAAGAGAAGCCAGCGCTTGAAGACACCTCACTACGGTCTCCTGTTTGGGAACACTTTGGCTTCTCTGTTAAAATACATAACGGGGATAGACGAGTGGATAAATTTAAAGTTGTATGCGACATTGTTCCACGGAGATCAACACATCTAACATTTTCTACTGCTGGAGATAGTCACTGCAACCAGATCTGTGCTCTCTTCAGAAAATGTGGATAGGTAATCTATCCTATCTATCCTAACTAGTTGCAGTATTTAATTTTTTATTTAAAAAAATGTGCTTTTCTTTATAGAGTGCAGTTTATTTAAAATATCACCCAAAAGTGTCACTTTTATTTATTTTATGCAAGAATTCTACTGTGTATTGGCAGCTTTTCAAAATAAAGATTATGTAAGTTCTTATTGTTTTGTAGCGAACCGAATGAACCGAACCGAGCTCTCCAAGACACTGTACCGAATCGGATACGATTTTAGCGTACCGTTATACCCCTAATATATACATATGTTTAAATTATTATTTGAAAAATATCAAAATTAACTTGACCAAATTTGGATTTCACTGCTGTTTGAAGCTGTTGTTGCTTAGTACATATAACTTTCCTAGTTGTGTGAGGAAGGTTGTGTGTCTTTTGATCTGTTACCAGTAAATATGCAGCTAGATTTTATGGACACTGGTACATAACAGACTTGACAACAACTAAATAAACTACGTCTTCCAAAGTGCAGCGGTGACATCTCCAGTGGCTCATCGGTTCCCATGCACATGCACAAGGTTTTTGACTTTCTAAGGTGAAAACAAAGCAAGCAGGAAATCCCAAAATGTTTGGATTGAGCTTCTTTCTGGCGTTGATTTCAAGGGGAAATATTAGACCTCTAAATATGAAGAAAAATACCAGCTTACCAAACATATAATTTCATCAAAAAGTTGATTGATGAATAATCGACCCGGATATCACAAAGAGTTAAAAATGTTTAAAAAAATTCACCCTTCACCCCAAAAGCTGGCTAGCACTAACAGCTAGCTGTTTATACACTGTGCAATGGAGGAGATGTCTATTGATGCAATTTGTGATTTGAATCTCGGCAAAATGTCTTTTTTTCACTTTCATTGCAGCTTTTTCAGGATGTCTATCAAACCCTTTTTTTATTCTATGATTTCTCTCCTGAAATTATCTTTCATTTGGTTGGACTTGGTATCAGCTATTCATAAGTAACGGCCTCTTGAAGAAACGTCATCCTGAAGAGGAACTAGAACCACCTTCTTTATTCATGGCAAGACAGGCAATAAAAAAATAACAGTGAGGATTGGCAGATAATTCAACAGACGTCTCAAATGAGTCTTTCTGGTGAATGGCTGGTTGTGAAAACAACTGTGATAACACTACATAACATTAAGACCAAGTGTAGCAAACATGTCAAGCGCATATCAAGACTCACTGTTAAAAACACTGAACAGAAAATCTCAATCATTTTAATTTACTGTAAAACAGATCTGATATTTATCTAAAGGCTTTTTAAATGCCTTTTACAGTGTGTTCAAGAGTTGCTGGATTTTTTTTCATGCCAAATCAAGCATGGGATAAACCGTTACAGAAACCAGACACAGTTGGAGTGTTGATTTTACAAAATGCCAAGAATAAATGACTGAGGGCTGAAATATTGGAAGCATGTAGGTCTGTGTTTTTGCGCACAGTAAAATCACCAGTGTAAACAAGGCGGTGTAAAATGCAAATTACTCCGGAAGTTTTGGATTATCAATTTGGATTAACAGTCTATAAAAGTACACATTGTCTGTGTAGATTACAGGTGTAAAATTAAATGGTTTTACATTTACACCTGAAAATGCCCCCCTCCCCAAAAAAGCACCAAAATCTTGACTCACAATTTCGGCCTCGAGGAGACACAATGCCATTTTGTCTGGTTATGGAAAAGTGTTCTTTTTTAGCACTTTGAAATGCCAATTTAGCACTCTAAATTCAACACTTCAACCAGTGTACTTTTACACCCGATAAGTTGGGACCATATATGATCTGAGCGGTGTTAAAAGTAAAACTCTTAAGTGTTGGATTGACACTTACTGTGCAGTCTTCCCAGGTCTACTAATTACAATCTGCTGCAATTCGGAATTAAACATTTTAAAGATTACTTTTATGTGGTAATACAGATAAATGCAAGCAAAATACCCAACCAAAAGATTTATGCAATTTACCCGTTTTTTAGGGTCACTGAATTCTGCTGCCACCAATCTTTAGCTAATTTTAATTGAAAGGGAGAACTCTTTGGGAGGGTTGCCAGTCCATCACAGGGAAACTTGGACTTGTGGAAGAATCCTGAATACCCAGAGGAGACCCACGCAAGCACAGTGAGAACCAGTGACCATTCTGCTACACACTGCACACTGTTAAATCTGGAGCCCCACTTTAACTTTAATTTGATAAAAAAAATTATCATATGGCCTCTGCTAAATAAATAAACTCATAACATGACCTAAGATGCTCCATCCCACAAAGCATTCAATGTACTTTAGGCTCCTCTTCCTGTGCTTTGAAGCTGCTTCATACAAGTGCTATACAAATACACTTGACTCGACTTGAACTACTAGTGTCACAAATACTGATTGAAATATAACTTTGCCAAA
Source organism: Danionella cerebrum (assembly GCA_007224835.1). Lineage (NCBI taxonomy): Eukaryota > Metazoa > Chordata > Actinopteri > Cypriniformes > Danionidae > Danionella > Danionella cerebrum. Next base: position 125,797 of record SRMA01010573.1, read on the forward strand.
AATTATGGTTCAGTTACAATAATTTGCTTTCAAAAGCACACAGAGCTTCAGAATTCCATTGTTTCTATTGAGAACTTCATGTGGAAGTCACTCAACTGTTTAAAAATGTTCAGAGTCAAATAGTAAACATCAGAATCCACCTATGCTTAATTAAAAGCTACTTTCATGTGGACCCTTCCAATCTTGTCTTTTAGAATTAAAATAGGAGAGTTTTTGCCCTGCCCCCATTCACTGGTGCCAACGTTTTCAGTGAACCACTGTTATCCATTCTAAGGGAGTATTTAGGAAATACTTGTAATATTTGGATATTCTAGATATTACTGTAAGATTAGTAGAGTTTTCTGCTAAATGCACTTCAGGTATGGTTTCCTGCACTCTGAAACAACACATATATACACAGTCATTTAAATAACCTTTACCTAAGTTACATTAATTACCACAAAACTTATTATCTCGTGAGGGTCCAGGTAACCTTTAGAGAACTTTTAATGAAGGAAGCCATCCTCTACCTGGGTATTCTCATATCAGTATCTAAAGCGAATGTGCTTGAACTTGCAAATTATGTTCATAAAACCTCTGAGCAGTTGGAATCAGGAAGCTTCATGCTGAGATACATTTGCAAACCTGCAATCCACTACACTACAAAAAAAGAAAGAAACATTTTCAGTCAACTGACTACGTTCATGTAATATGAAAATCACCCGAGAGTCATGCTGAAATATGAACATCCCTTGACATCAGTTTGAAAAAGGTAATGCAGGATATCATGATGACGTGCCTTGGTGAGCCAGGTAAGCCTGCAAATCTAGAGCAGGCGGCGCACAGGAACAAAGAGTGCTGAGAAAAAGAGACAACGTGCCACTTTGCTTTCCATTCAGCTAGAAAATTGTAGGCATCCAAATGGCTCATAATTTCAATTGCAAGGCGCACCCTAATCTTCCCTGATTCAAACATAGATTTCTGATGCTTTTGTGCGATTCATTTCATCCCTCTGTATATTTCAACCTGTGATGGCACAAGCAACAAAGGGCTCTGATTGTTGAGCATAATAGCAGCCTTTGTCAAAGTGTTTTTTTTCTTTGTGTCTTTTTCTTGGTGAATACTTCAATTTATAAGCTGCCATTCACAGTGTATATCAGCGGTATATCAAGGCCAATCCGTGAAGCATGACAGGCCTGTTCATCGCTCTCTTGACTAGATCTTCACATTTCTCTTGATCCGAGGAGTATCCTTGAAATTTGCGATGGTGGTTTTAATAAAAGACATTTTCCTACTGCATTCTTACTTATCATGGTGAAATAGCTAGGGGGAACAATTAGGCCAAACAAAAAAGGCAGTCAGGATAGAAAATGTGCTCTGTATTCTTTTAAAAACATGGATGTATATCATTTGTATCTCAAATTATTTCCATACCCCAAAAAATATCTAATACTGAAAACTGATAATGTTAGCATAATTTCCATGTAAAGATGTTTCGAAGTGTTCATTTAACGATGTGCAAAATCCTTTGAGACCACTTCAGCTTGATATATATATATATATATATATATATATATAGGATCAACAAAAAAGTCAATAGGATTCAGTTTCCAAAACCGACAGGAAGTCGGTTATTTTTACTATTGTATGAAATTGAGCACAGTTTCAGGCTTTGTACTTTAACGAACTCCTCCTAGAGAATTCATCTGTTCATCTTCAAAGCTGTTCAGTATTCTCTCAAGGCATATGGGATGTTAAATTGCGAAGCTTTTTTGACTTCATTTCACGATGCGCGAATGGCAGTCCTCGAAAGTCGAACTTTTTCTTTGAACAGGAAGTGGTTAATAACTCAGAAATGCAATGTCTGATCAGGTTAAAATTCGTCATGCGTGTTAAGAGTCCATGTCTGAAGGATTTCATAGAGCCCAATACAGTGTCAGTTATAGCGCTACCTAATGGCAGCATGCAATATAGCAATTTCTGCTGTTTTTTACTGCTATTTCAGACTGCGTTTAAAGGACATCCTTGAAAATTGCCACACTTATGTTGCAGATCAAGACAAACAAAAAAGTCAATTGCATCTATTTTCCAAAATCAACAGGAAGTTAAATATTTTGCAAAAAACCCTTAAAATGGCACTTTTCCATATCTCATGCTTTAACAAACTCCTCCTAGAGAATTCATCTGTTCATCTCCAAAGTTGTTCAGTATTTTCGCAAGGCATATGGGATGTTAAATTGCGAAGATTTTTTGACTTCATTTTATGATGCGCGAATGGCAGTCCTCGAAAGTCAAACTTTTTATATGAACAGGAAGTGGTTAATAACTCAGCAATGCAATTTCTGATCGGGGTAAAATTTGTCAAGCGTGTTAAGAGTCCACGTCTGAAGGATTTCATAGAGCGAAATACAGTGTCAGCTATAGCGCCACCTAATGGCAGCATGCAATATAGCAATTTCTGCTGTTTTTTACTGCTATTTCAGACTGTGTTTAAAAGACATCCTTGAAAATTGCCACACTTATGTTGCAGACCAAGACAAACAAAAAAGTCAATTGCAGCGATTTTCCAAAATCAAAAGGAAGTTAATTATTTTGCAAAAAACCCTTAAAATGGCTGTAGGGTTCTGTCGCTATAAGGCATGGTTGCCAGGGTAGCGGTTTTCCCGCACAATTGGGCTATTTTAGAAAAGGAGTTGCGGGAAAAAATACGGAGTTGCGGGTTGCGTTTTTTTTGGGCTACATTTATAATGTACCGCGGCCACAAAAAAATAAATAATAATAATAAATAATAATTGTGGACAAAGATAAAAGGGAACCTTTTATTAGTGGGTGTTGATCCCCGGGAATGAATACTTGGCAACAAACGCTGCTTCTTGCGAGACGCAAATAGGCGCGCGCGCCACATGTGCTTTTGACATAACCAATCAAGCATCATCATCATCACGTCACTCCTTGAGAGCGTTGTAGTCAGAAGCGTCGGTTCGGTTGTCTGTGGATGAACAAGTACAAGTAGGCACTTCTGACTAGGGTCAAAAAAAATTCAGAGAGCACATGTTCTTATTTGACCTTTATTGTATGAGATTGTGTATTAAAAAGCACAATGTGTGATATTAAGAATTTGGGTTAGACAAAAGGCCAATACTTTAAACTTATATAAATTTTTTAAGGCCCTTTGTGGGAATCCAGCCGTTGTCTAATCTGATTGGACACTGAAAAATTGGGCTAGTTTTCATTACATTTGGGCGGATTTTGAGTTGTCATTGGGCTGGAAATATTTCTGGGACCTGGCAACCCTGCTTTAAGAGGAAAACAGCATTTCCTCGGCAGGACAATTAATGATGGACCGTCACTGTGAAAATTCAAATAGACCCGTCCTATTAACAGATGGCTGCCATGTGAGACTTGGTTAAACAATATATTGGCAGAAAAATGTTTCTCACAACATCGTAAGTTGTCACAACATACCATAGACTTAGATTAGTGATAAGATGAATCATACATTTACAAATTTGAATTTTATATAATCTGTGACATTCAAGATTCAGAGTTTAAATTAAATGATCAAAGCATTAAAGGATGCAAATTATTCACTAGTTCTCCATCATGCTAGCTAGCTGTTTAAATTAAATTCTTTTTAATGACTTTTTGGGGTATGTATGAAAAGTCTTTCATAAAACATAAAGCTAAAGTAGATTCTTTGATAAATATCTTCCAGTGTAATTTGAACTAAGAATGCTCTGGCTGAAAGCTAGCAACCAAAATGCCATGATGAATTCTGATCTTCCCAATCAGATCTTTTAGAATTTCTCAATGTTATTTGTTGGTGGCTTGTGTGTGGTTGCAAAGAGCAATTTCTGAGGATAAAAATGGAGCAATAGTGTTCCATCAAATCTCCTGCAGCCAGGCGACTTCCCGTGGTAATGAAGTTGTCAGCCTTGCGCCTGTAGACTTCTGATCCTGATGTGGTTGTTATTATTCAATTCAGTATTGTGTTTCAGCCTCCATTCCCACAACCGATTTCTCAAATGCCACACCAGGCCTCTTGTTTTCTACCAATTCTCGTTTTTGGCTCACTCCCACTAGACCACAGGTATTTTATTGAACCTAGTTTAAAACAAATTATGTTTGCACCACCTCTGCGAATTACCTGAAATGCTAAAGCTCCAGATAAATGGTAGCAAGAACATTACGTTTTCAGGGAAAATCAAGAAAATGATTATCAAGACTCAACCTTCTGCAGAATCCTTTGTAAAGAAGCTGTCATTGACCAGGCTGTCATTCATTTAAGCCACAAATTGTATTTATACCAAAGCCTTAGAATCTTTGGCCATATACAGTATGCTATTTTTGCATGCTTTGTATACATTTCCAAGGTATACTATTCAGTAGTCAAGGCTAAATGTTTTCAGAAATTGAAACATGCTTGTGCTTCATCTACTTTGTCCTTTCTGCTTGCTTTAGCCTTTTTTTGTACTGTCAACAAGAGTCAAGTTCCATTGTATTAGATCATTTAAAATGGTTATCCTTGGTCAGCTCCAGATTGCCAGCACCTATCTTCCCATTGTCTCTCAAACACTTTGTAGCAGGTGCCAAGCCACACTGGCACTGTTCAAGATGACACAGGGCACTTTTACTCAAAATGGGGCACACCAGTCTGATATAGCGGACGGTGTGTCGGATACATATGCGCGATTGCGCAGGGCGACGCAGGTTCACACCCAAATCTCTTTCTGTCTCCATACTGTCCTATCGGTTCCAAATAAAGACAAAAGTGGCCCAAAAAATAATCTTAAAAAATGACAAAATATTTAGGCACACCAAATAAATAAGTAAAAGTCACTCAGCGCTCTGTCAGGGATGGAGATGAGCTGGAAAAATGAAGGTGGGCTCCCAGGCAGTGCGCTAGGGTACTCTGGGGTGCTTTCGCCCCACGCAATGCAGTGGCGAGTGGGTTTCTGGACAACAGGTATGGGATCTCTCCTGTACTGGTGCATCTGCCATGCTCCGTAATAACTGGATCCATGCGCCCTTGTCATCAACTCCATGTCGGAAAGTAGCGGTCCAGTGCTCAGCACGCTCCTCTGGGAATCCACTTGCCTAACTGCGACACTCTAGACTCGGTCGGTGGGCACCTCCTGGGCCCCTTTGGCTTTACGGCTCCTATCCGCTGCTCCCGGCGAAGGGAAATTGTCCGCCTTCTCCCGCATGCAGACTTTAATGTGCGACACATGATGACACAGAGCTGAAAAGTGCGCACCGGTCAAATGAGTTCCACCTGATCACACCCCGGCTCGTCACAATTTATATAATTACTCCATGAAAAAATATAATTTCGCTTTAACTTTTTTTTTGGGTGGATCACTGATGTAAGCCTTAATCTGGATACCTCCTTGTCTCCTAGTTCATATAGCTCATCTCCTGCAATATCCGCACTGTTTACTCCATGTCTTCTGTAGTATACGACAAATTACTTATTACAGTAATTTTTATGGAAAACAAACTCCAAAGCATGCAATACTCCAATAGCATTCCGTTTAACCAGAGTATACTGCTTTTGACAATCACTTTTTGAATATACTTCCTTTAGATGTGTAAGCTTTGGTTGGACACATGCCTAGTGTTTCAAGCCGTATTCTTAATTACATTTACTGTTCCAGCAGTCTGGATTACCTTTATTCTTTCATTCTTGCATTTCAAAAGAGATAAGAAAGAACAAATCACATATTGAGCTTCCATATTGACTGCAGCATGTGGGCTGAGCAGAGATTTTACACTGTTCTAACAAAGCATTGCAGCATGTCAGGCGTCATCCGTCCGAGCTGTCTGTTTGCACGCCTGCTGTATGTCAGAGATCACAGACAATCCAGAGAACAATTTGTGTTGTGCAATGAGCATGAATGTGTGTGCTGCTTCCTGGAAATGTAGGATAATATGCTTAAAGATATTGTATGGAAGGTGTTTATATTACATTTTGATTCAACACAATCATTCACTCATTTTGTCTCATGCACCTCTCCTGTATCCGTGAGAGTATATTCCAGCTAACGTTAAGTAGAAACATGTAATACACCTGGCACAGTTGACTGCAGATATGGGTCTCCTGCTTTCGACATGTTTCTTTACAAAAACATAAAAACAGATGTGTGCAATCAGTGTTTGTATGTTTGAATTGAAATTGAATCTGGCACCAGTTATGACAACTATGGCTCAGCATTTAATTTTTTTCCTAATGCTTGAGTCCATTCGTGACATTGGATTAATCCTCATTTTTAATATCACATTTACCGCCTTCCTAGTGTGATAATAATTTTCTAAGATTTTTCCTTCATTTTGCTAAAATGCACTGTGTGGCACGGTGACACAGTGGGTAGCACTGTGGCCTTCCAGTTAGAAGGTTGCCGGCTCAAGGGTTGCCAGTGATTTACCTGTAAGGAGTTGCATGTTCTCCTCGTGCTTGTGTGGGTTTAACTGGGCTCTCTGGTTTCCCCCACAATCCCAAAAACATGCAGCTAAGTGAATTGAATAATCTAAATTCCCCTTGTGTGTGAATGTTGCCCTGCAATGGACTGGTATGTACCCCTGCCTCTTGCCCAATGTGCACTGGAGATAGACCACCATGACCCCAAAAATGATTAAGCTTTTAATAAAGGTTATATAATGTGTTCAAAGTGCCGTCTTTGAAGGAAAACTGAACATATGGTATCGGTGAATCTCCAGAACACCAAAGAAAACTCTGGAAAGGTGAGATTATTAGTGGCACCTGGCTTTCAAGATTTGAGAGACACTGAAAATTCTGTGCGGTTGATGGATTGAACAGCTTCAGGGAATCAAATCCAGTTTTGAGCCCTTCAAAATCTGCGCTTAAAAAGTAGCTGGATACATGCAGGGCCTGGTGGCAAAACATTGGCAGGGACAGGCATCAGGAAGCCCGTAGGAAGAGAGTACTAATGGTTATTTTTGAGGTGAACAATTGAAAAAGAAGGAGCCAGCATAGATTAGAGCTGGTTGGTGGAGCTAACAACCCTAGGTATGAGGGTAACCAGGCACCAGAAGTGATGTCGTGGGGGATGTCCACATTGGGGTGTCTTGTGTTGAGGTGGCTGAAGGCAGGACCCAAAGTACCACAGGTAATGAGCTAAGGTGGGATTAGTATAGATTGGTGAACCCACTGCAGCCAGATAAGATGCAAACAACACAATTTATTTTTGGCACATCTGCCTTTTGTCAGTAATCCACTTTTTGTGCATGTAAGCATACTTTGAACAAGCTGCTGCAAGTACCCAGAAACTATGTACGAATCTATGTTACTAGTATTTTACAGCTCATTCACAACTTGCTCGCTAGATACTGCATCAAAACGTAAAAAGAAGAAAAGCTACGCAAAGCAGGTTTGGTGAGAATTGTGAGTCCACAAGGCGAGATGATATTGAGACCCCATTATATAGCAGAGTTGGGTGGTTCTACTGAGAGTGCAAGTATGAGGTCCACAAATCAACCCTGTCTGGTAAGCAGAGAAGCACCGTTATTGCTTACGTTATTGTATTAAGTCATGGAGAACTGATTGACCATTTGAAGAATTTGCTCAGGCTGGGAGAAACTGGGAGCGTGTGTGTATGCTAAATACTGAGTTGTGGCTCATCAAAATGCAATGCAGAGAGGCACCTTCTCAGCCAGGACTCATATAGAAATGCTTCTGATCCAAGGAGACTGAGGACTAAAAACCGCATTCTTAGGCCACCACTGATGGACAAAGAAGGGAAGAACTGTCTCAGCCCAAGGTTTATACTGAGTCATAAAGAACTGATGGGCCAATTGGTGAAGATCATGAAATACCTGGAGTATTTGAGCTTTAATGTTAGAAACAGCAAACTACGGCACTACATTAGCAGTGTTTGGTAGAGCAAGCATGGAAGGAGATTAGGGCAAAGAAACGCTCAGAATGGCAAAGAAATTAGAGAATGAAATTTTGGGCAACAGTAGATTCTGAAAATCTGAGATACTGCCAAAATGGGGGTTCAGAGGGATTTTCTGGAGGCTGACAAGCAATGGCCAGATATGGCTTGAGATGGAAACTTCTCTGGGTGAACCTATGGAAAGATATGCAAAGAGATTGAATCCGTGAAGTTGTTGACTAGGATCAGTGGATGACTGGCAAAAAGAGGCTTTTTTAGAAGAATATGCACTGGGAAATCACTTGTACCATTTTGTTATGCTTCTTCACCATCTTTGGGCTTTTCTGACATCTTGTCTTGCTGAGTGAGTCAAATATCAAAACTTTGACTTTTGATTCCCAATGGAACAAAGGTGCTTAAACATGTATGTGGTATTTTGAGAGAGGAACTGACACCGATTACCTTTTTATTACCTCACTTCCTCCCAAAATCAAGTAATAACCATCAAGTAATAACCATCCACTCAATCCATCTCTTAATGTTTCCTTATTTTCATTTGCACTCACCAGACAGACAGAGCATGAAGCAAAGTCACTACTATGCAAATTTTGGTCAGAAAGAATAGATTGCAGTTTGACACATTCAAATACTCTTTTAAAAAATGGTATTTGGGAACAAAGAAGTTGGGGTGCTGATAATGTAGTTTGTTGTTACCTTAAGAGAGTTATCACTGAACAAATCCTGTTTAAACAACCTCAAACCACTTTATTAAACCATGCTTGTTCCCTAAACATTCCTCTCCATCACATGCAGTAATTTTGAATAGGGTCTGATCACCCAGTTTTTGGTGAACAATTTGTGAAATTGTTTACTGGTTTTACTTTTGTGAGAAATTGAGCTGGAAGGTGGACCCAAAGTCATTCCTTCATTTCAGCATTTGTTCCAGGGGGTGCAAGCGATCAAAAGTCATGCTCAATTTTCATTTCAGCAGCTCCTGTCCTAGAAATTAGCCAGGGATGTCCCAATTGACGTGCACTGGAACCTTTGTCCATTTGTCTGTATTAAGTTTGCATGGGAATAGTCTCTTTGGTAATAAGTAGGGCAGTTTTTATATTTAGTGCCGTCCTCTTGCACCTTGAAAATAAAGTAACCTGTTCTCCACCTGGGTTAATGTTGGCTCAATGCCTGTGCTGTTTGAAGAAAAAGTTGTTTTTTTTTTCACTTGTTTTACGAAATGTTTCAAATTTTGTGTTCATTGGTACCGATGAAAGGATTTAGTGCGAATTTAGTCAAATTACTTTTGAAACTAGTGTAATGTACCTGTTTAGTAATGCAACATAACTTTATCTTTTTACTGTGTACCCATTTATAGGCATATAATTGTATAACCAAAACCTTGAGATTATCTGAATAAACATTGTTTACCCAATCACATTGATTCATAAGTGGGTGCATGTGTAAGAAGTATTATATATTATACATTAAATTCAAAATCAGCACCAGTTTCTTTGCAGCTTTTATTGAACCAGTTATTCATCAATATTTAATTTAAATCAAAATGTTGGACTAATTTTAATCAGGCTTACTAGTAGATGAATTGCTTGTTGATTCATATTGAAAAAAAAAGCATCAAATATCACTCGAAAGCCAGATAGTAATTTGCCTTGCATACATTATAGTGAAGTGAACAGTAAACAGTTTTCTCTGAAACTTCTTTGACATAAGCACTGCCTTACAAAGTGTGACATTGTGTGTTACAGTACACTATTCATAAACCGTACTTGGTGGAATAGCAATAGATCACCTGCTGTGTGATGGCACACGCATCGTCTTTTCAGAAGATTCAAGCCAGAGTTGCTCCAGCTGACAGGCCATTTGTGTTCGCTCAATAATAAAGTCCTCTGTGTCGCCACAATGGTCTTTCACATACAGCATCTACGCTGACTGTTCATTGATTCTCAATACTGAATCTATTCTTTACACTCAAATCTTGAGGTTGCGATGGCACGGTTTCTACAGTAACACAGTGAGAATTGAACAATACATTTTTCATTCTGAATCTGGGAACTTTGCAGGACATAGCCTGTTGGGGGAAAGAATCTGGTGTATGGAGGTTATAATTTTTTTGAGGCAGTTGAATGGGGGACATGTTCAAGAGTTTCCAGTAATGTTATCATTACAAGCTTATGTTGTATGGTTCTGTTTGTTTGTACGGGTCAGTTCCACTAAAACTGATGGATAAATGGACCTGTTTATTGTTTGGCATTCTGCACAAAACAGCCTGCATTTCACAAGATTTATCAGTGGTTTACACGGATGAACAGTTTATCTTTAGCTCCTTCCAGATTGCATATTTCTTGGTGAGTCTTGACAATTTCCTCCCCCGCACCACTGCTTCTTTTTCAAGGAAGTGATGGGAGGGTTGTGCCCGGGTACCTACCATACTAAGTTTAAAAAAAAAAAAACACTTTTTGCAATCTTTTGTTGAACTGCTTTTAGCTTTGATTCTGCCATGCAACCACTTTAGCTTTTTTTTAGAAGCTTCTGCGATGTCACAGGTTTTAAATCCATCAAGTGTTGCATCGTCCATATTTCCATCCGAAAGCTGATAAAATTTCTTGTTAAACTGGTGCCAAATAGAAAAAGAAAGATGGAAGTTTCTGCATTAGAAGAACGCCTTTTTCATATATATAAAATTTCTGGCAACACATAGATGAAACGCAATATGCGCATACATGGAATCTTGCTTTTGGAGTGAGCAGACTGCTCTTTGGGAATGCAGGAGTTGGTAATTCTGAAGCACTTTGATGACCGACCTTCGCTGAGAAATTTTAGAATGACCAAAACAACATTTCAGATGCTTTTGCGATGAATTTGGTGCATTGGTTAGTCCTTTAATGCTGCTCCCTTGTGATTTAGTCTGTAAATGCATTTCCATCATAGTGTATACACATTTTTTTCTTATCCAATTAAAAGTGCATCCAACTCAGTGGTGTGCATTAATTTCCATTCTTGTTTCCCTTCTTTTTTTGTGCAATATTCCAAAATGTGAAAAAATAGATGGATGGAATCACAGCTATTGATTAAGGTAGAGGCTAACTGTTGCTCTCCAGTACATCTCAAAGAGTCACAATGGGATTGAAGTCTTTACTTTATGGTGGCCCTCTATGGTAATCCTTTACAATTTGAATCTGATGAATCCTGGCATTTTCATCTGGGATATGTCATCAGGGAATAAAAAAAATCTATTGATGGAGTCAGATGACCTCATTGTTTGAGCACAAACTGTTGCAGAAGTTAACTTAGACCTGACCAACTATAGCAACCCCTGATCACAGAGCGGCCCCCCACAGGCTTGTGCAGTAGGCATTGCCGCATCACTTTATCAGCATTGCTGCTTACCCTGATGTGCCCATCCCTCGGGAACAGATTGAATGTGGACACATCAGTCCACATAAAACTTCTTCCATTGCTCCAGAGTCCAATCAATTTGCTTCCTAGCAATATGAAACCTTTTTTACAGTTAGCTTATTAGTGGTTTCTTAAGGCTACATAGCTGTCTCAAGCTCTTGAATTCACTATTTCACTATTGAAATTTCAGTATTCAACATATATTAAAGAGTTCTACTGTTTTGTAGAGGGGGTGTATTGGGGGTTGGATCGAGCTTTTTTTAAGCCAAATACCAAATACGCTCTGGACTAAGTCTGAATTGGGTTGGACAGTTTTCTTGAAATCTTTTTTAAATATTCACTGATTAGAGTTGACAATAGAACTAAATTAAAACCACAACTTGGTCAAAATGGTTTTCAGCACTGTGCTGTAGGGGAAACCAGCTCATTACCTGATATTTAAAAAGATTTTAACCAGATGTCAACCACGAGGGACCCCTGAATTGCATGAACTAGATTCTTTAACTTGATAGATTCATAGCTGCCTTGACCTTCACATTTCACACAACAGTAAAAGTGAAAAAATTTAATGGTTTTGTTACATTTTATGAAGACCAATGATTTTGGGACACTCGATATTGAAGCACATCTCATTAAATAGACAGTGACATATCATTTTGCTATAAATGCAAACTAGTTGAGCATAGCTCCCTAATATACTGGAATGGATAAACAATGCCACCCATCTGCTGTCAAAGATCGTTACTCAGCCACCAACTCTGTCTAAATATTAATTGCTTCCCTAAGTGTAAAATCAATGGCTATTACGCTAGCTGGAGTATTGGAAGTGCTTAGCGCTAATCTAACCTTGTGATCTCTGATTTGGAGATCCATTTTCATCACGGCAGTGTTTGACCCTCAGGTAATGTCTAGGCCTTCTGCTGTTGATTCAGGATGGGGGAATTAAAAGACCCCCTTGTGTCACTTTAATGGAAATTATGCCTGTAAGCGATGGACAGGCCTATTGCATTAAATCTCAGCACATACTCAGTTTTGAGGTTCTTCTCACTTCTTGTCTTTTCTCCTGGCGCAGTCTTTCACACATTGGCTTGTTTTCAACTTTAAACCTTCAAGGCTTTTCTATCCTGTAAAGTTAAACAGTGGCTTTTGTCTCAAGTGGTTTTGTCGATACTCTGTTGAACAGAATGACAAACTGCTGCAAGAATGTGTGAGAAAGATCTCCTGGACGAACAACAGCTTCTTTTAAATGCAAACATGCAATATTTTTGTTTCTACTTTATAGTTAACTGATATTAGATTTAATGGAATTATAGGTGTGAGGAATTCTCCAGAATTCACAGTCCTCATCCACTGGAGCGTCATGAATTCTTTTCACCAATTACTTATCCAGCCAATCACCTAAACGAGACATTTGCTAAATGTCACCATCATATAGCCTCACCTTTGAGTAGGGCTGGGTATCGTTCAAAAATCTTCAATACCAATACCGATACCCTGAATTCGATACCGGTTCCAAACGATCCTTTTTTAGATACTTTTATATTAAGATATTGATTTTAACAAGATTACATAACACATAATCGCAGAGAAACTTTGGTTTTATTTTTTTCAGGATGTTTGTGACACTTTTCACAGCTGGCTTATTTCTAAGACCAATAAGCAAAGAAACAAAAGCACAAAATGAACAAAGTGCAGGGTTAACATTTGCTGTTTAACCCTTAAAGCAGGGGTGCCAAACTCATTTTCACAGAGGGCCACATTAGCATAGTGGCTTGTCCTCAAAGGGCCAGATGTAACTTATAAATGTAAAACAATATAATCGAATGTAATGTAAAATAAATGTAACTACTCCTTAATGTTAAATAACTCATTATTTATAACTTATTCAAGTGACAATTCAGTTGCATAGAAACAATTTATAATCTTTTTGTCCTAATATAAATCCTTTTGATTTTTGTCAGCTTATGAAAACCCACATAACTCCATTAATGAAGGATCAAAATGTCCAAGCGAATAAAGAAAAATACCATTTTTGTAATTTGTAAGAAAGATTCCTCTATACTGCACATCAGTGACATGCAGTGAAGTTCATTTACAAATATATGGACCAATAAAAAAGACCCCTCTAGAGTAACTTATTCACAGTTTGATTGGCAACCGTTAACATGGTTTGTTTAAAAATGTCCTTAATTTAGATGCTTAAAAAGTCTGCAATTATTTTTAGCCATGTTGTTGTTATCTCTGTGGTCTAATTGTAAAATACACATTACTTAATAAATAAAATTATTTAATCAGTTTGAAAGCATGAATTTCAAAATTTATAGTATATAATGTTTATATTACCATCAAAAGCTTAAAGAATAATTTAGTCATGGTGTAATGCTGCGGGTGCTTGGTACGAGCTCAGTAGCATGTTGCTGTAGTTAAAGCATCTGCTAATGAAAAACCCTGGCATTGTGCCTGCTGCTCTCTACCTTCCTTTGTCACTTGATGCATATGATGCCAATGCCCAGACTCAGGTCCAGGTTCTTTGTATGTGTGTTGGGACCATTATTTTTTTGGCCCGAGCCCCTCATTGTTTTCGAGCATTTGGCAGAGGTAACCTGGCACAGTGTACACGGGCCGTCTGGCTCTGGAGTGAACCACCTGCATTCAACAATAGCGTTTTTCTCCTAGTTCTGCAGAGCAAGGGTCTTGAAAAGTAAAATACAGCTAAAACCACACTTGTTTCTAGAAACATTACATTTGTGATCTGCTGGTTCATGAAATGTATTTTTTTATATACACAATACAACATAACAAAAGTAAGTTCAGCATATTTCATTTTGAATATGGGAAAAATTGAAAGTGTGTTTGAGCCAAATCTTTGCATGTTTATTTATTTGGCTTTTTAAAAAAAATAAATCCACATTTACATTTTGCTACTATTAAGGCTTTTTACTCCATCCTTCTTTAGCAGCCTGAAGGCCAATACACTCGATGCAAATTTTTATGCCTCAGATGAAAATCAAGGTGCCGAATGACTGGTAACAACGAATCAGAGTCCCAGTTTTTCACAAGGAGAACAACCAATGAAAGCTGGCTCTTTTGATGATGCAAGTAGGACGTAAAAGAGCCTCTCCATGGCGATCATCCTAGATTTTCATAGCGACTTTGTACAAAAAACTGGAAAATTTCTTCCTGTTCTTTTTCTCTCGCTTTTCCTCGTGTGATGTAAAGAGCATCTGTTGTATCACAAACGCCATCTTCAGGCAGGGAGCGTCATTGCCTCAACACAGATAAAGAGCACCCAGCTAAGAAGCCATCCAAAGATTTCTGTCAAGGTTTGGATCGGTGTGTAGAGCGCTTAAATCTGGCTAGCAACACATAGTTCTGCTAATGCTTTTCTGCTCATTTCTTTATGGAATTTTTAATAAAACATTGAACATCAAATTGATTTTTGTTTTTCTTCAGGGGAACTTCCTCCTTCCCTCTCTTGCTTCCTTACTCCATAATTTCCTTCCTTCTGTAAATCCATCCTATTACTTTTATTAAATGCTGTTGCAAATGTCAGATCAATACTTTTATTTCTTAATTTCATTAAATTACAGTGCAAGGCTTGTAAAAAGCGTTCTTAGTCGCAGAATACAATAGTGAAAGGTGAACACTCTACAGTGTGCCATATTTCTCTATGTCCTTGTGTTTGTCATCCTGTCAAATATTTAATGTTACAGTGCAATGTTTTAGAAAAAAAACCTGCATTACTTGAGATAGGGAAGGCAAGTGGGCCACGGAGAGATGGAGACACGCACACACACGCTCATGCAGAATCTGTGTACGCTGTGATAAACTGCAGGCGCCAAAAAACGAGTCACTTGAGCATAAAATTAGATTTTACAAATGTGTTGTTACCTGACACTCATTTGACAGAGAAGATATCACAGCAATGGTGTGTTTATGGATTTTGCTAATTATAGGAGATGGATATTTATCTATCCTTCTTAACACACATTTAGGTGGGGCTTGATTAGCTGCCATCATGTCGATGTTAATTTTTCATTATTAACACATAAAAATCCTGAACTAAAACCAAACTCCATCAGTGTGAATAGAGAGGAGTTTCATATGCATTGTGTTTTATTATGTTGGCTTGTCAAAGCCTACAATTGTTATTCATATTTTGCTTTAAAAAACAAATTCTAAACGTATCTCCTCCTAGACCGCTCAAGCAACAGCCACCAAACCTTGCTGAGATACCCACTAGTATGACTCGGGTTGCTATGTCTTTTCAGACTGGTACAAAAGAATTCCGGGAAATCACTGAGAATCCTAAGAAATGTTTGCATTGCAATAACATCTGGTGAATTATTTTAAAACTGAGAACCTCTTAGAAACTTCAAACGGACCACAATTATGGAGGTTATCTGTGTGTGCAAGAACATACCAAGCACAGAGTATAAGTATTTGAACCATAGGAATTTAGCATTGACTTATAATGGACACCGAAAATAAATAGGAAAAGGCAGCAATCATAGTAACAAATTTCCCTAGCAGCCAGATTTTCTGAATTCAGCTTTGGTAAATGACATAAACATGGGAATTGATTTATTATAAAACTTATAATGGCAAAGTTAAGTTCACTGACTCTATAACAACTTGATTGTTTACCATAACAACCAATTTAGCATCTCACCATCTACGCAAAAAAAAAAAAAAAAATCATAGAGACATGGGGTTGATTTCTATTACTCATATTGATCTTGTATGTAGTCACTACTTTGTATGTAGTCCCTGACTCTTGTTTAGCAACACAAATTTCTACCTTGGCAACCATTCTTTTTTTCTTGAAAAAAAAAAAAAAACTTTCGAAAACCACATTTAGAAGCCAACATCAAAGTTCCACCACCTTTGCCCTCTAATTTACATTGGAATTTTAAAGGAACAGAATAAAATGGAACTCAAATACAATAACAGCAATAATTGTAATTGGTTCAGTGGTAAAATTCCTTTTAGCATCAGGCTTTCTTTATCTCCATAATGGTTCTGGGTGCACAATATTATAAGACTGTAGATTACAGACAGTATAAAAGGAAGGGATTTGGGTGTACATTTTAGAAAAAGATGGCGAATCAAGAACAAACAGATAAATAAATTCAGCCCAGAAATGTATTGTTTAAGCAAGACAAACCACAACTTCTCTTCACTTCTTCCCCTGGACCAAACAAGCCAATATGTTTTGCATTAATTGGTCAGTGTTTTAGACAATGCTGGTTGTTTGCCATAATGTTTTAGCGCAGGTCATTGTGTGTGACAATGCCTCCAGCTTCCATGAGCTCCGCATGCTGGGAATCCACTCAAAAGAGCTCCCCCTAGAAAAGCTGGTCCGGCTCATGCACATGCAGCCAAGAGTTAAATGATAATGTCTGATTATTGGGTTTTTGGCAGGGTAGAATCTGCCTGTTTCTGTGAATATTGAGCTAAATTGTTTGGGTTGATGCTGCCAATAAAACCGGCAAGTGACTTGCTACAGCGAAAAGATGAAATTTCATTGTTATGAAGAGCCAATAAAGCAAATGAAGAGGAAAGGGAGTCTCTATTTCTCTCTCTATTTTTTGCCTTATGTATTCCTTCAGGTTATATATTTCACATTCCATTAAAGTAAACATTTCCACTCATACAGTACTATACTCATTTAAGTATAAATTTCATCCTCTTAGGAGTTAAATACACGTCAAATAAGGATGTGTTGCCAACCGAACAGGCCGCACCGAAACGGTTCAATACATCCCTGTGAACCGTTACACCCCTACTATATATAGTCCAAATACTTGGTTTTGAAAAGTAAAAATTGTCTGTTATATTAGTTCAATAAACAACAACAAAAAAATAATACAAGCCTTTGTGCTTTTGTGGATTTCCTCCGGTTACTCCGGTTTCCCCCACAATCCCCAAAACATGCGGTTAGGTTAATTGAATAATCTAAATTCACCCTAGGTATGAATGTTGCCCTGCGATGGACTGGCAACCTGTCCATGCTGTACCCCCGCCTCTCAGACCCCCGTGACCCCAAAAAGGAATGGAAAATTAATTAATGAACAAAGATTTGAATATCATGACAAATTAATTATAAGTTCCCTGTGTCCCAATCTAATCAGATATTTAATATGATTATCATTTATGTAATAATATATAAATAATAGGAATTAAAAGGGAAGGCTGCGGCCATGATGGTAGAGCAGAAGACCATCATCAGCCACCATAAGATTCTTACAGAGCACAATATTAAAGTATACTAACAGAGTGCATCTGCCATCAGAGAGAACTGAAACAATTCATATGTTAATGGCCTGAATCTGTTTACGTTTGTAGCTAAAGGTTCATGGCACAGCATGTCAGTTTCAAAACATTAATAACTGGGAGTAAGCATTTCTGACAAAATTCCTACAAGAAACGTTTGATTTCTCTAATAAATACTTATTCAAATACTTATTTCACCACATAAGTGCCTAACTTTTTCAAATATTTTTTTTGTTTTTATTCTGTTTCTCATTTTTGAAGTATATCTACCATTAAATCAACTGATAAAGTGATCTTAGTGGCAAATATTCTCTAATACTCTCTAAATCTTATTACTGAACTGATTTATATCAAAGTTTGAACTGACACAAGATGCAAAACTGACCAATTACTCATCAGGGTTCTTTTGTTAATCGAAAAGATACAGAGCATAATTGTATGCTCTGTACCAATAGTCAGTTCTTAGGTTCATGTTTCTGATATCACAAACTTTAGGATCCTGCCCACAACTCTTAACAGAAAAGCAAGACCCCCCCAAGTCTCCATCTGTGGTTGTTGAGTCCTCTTTTGTTCCTCTGGCGAGTTACAGTATTAATGTCTGCCAAATAATGGTGTGCTGTTGTTGGGTGTAAAGACAAAACATAACAACCTGCCCAGGAAGCATTGGATATAGACATTGCGATGCACAGATCTTGAGATGAATTTAAATCATCCAATATTTTGTAGAAATTTTAAAGCAGTGGCAGAATTATTATGCCAAATTCAACATAGTCTACTTATAGTGTCCTGGATAGTGTGTCATATTTGTGCGGTTGCGGAGGTTTAATTGCCTATGCCGATGACTTTGACATCCCTCCTCTCTCTCTCTCTCTCTCTCTCCCTCCCACTTTGTTCTGTCTAATCTCAGTGTCCTGTGTGTTAAAAACCAACAGTTAAGCTTTACTTGGCACAAAAATAAATCTTAAAAAAACAACAATATATTTTGTTTCATAGTAGTTTAAACAAATGAAAGTTTTCAAACTGTTACCAACAAAATTGTGTCTGCTGGTTCTGATTAGAAGACAAAATAAAGACCAAACCGGGGCGGTTCCTGTCACTGTATTTCTTGTCTCTGTCCATGGGCATTCCACATGTGTTCCATCCTCCACTCTTTTTCATAATCTGTCTCACCTGATGTCCTCAGTTGTTCTGTGTTTCATGCACCTGTTTAGTTTCCCCCCTTTAGTTTCCAATTGTTGTTGTTGCTACAGGCTTGAAAAGGTGAACAGTTTTAAATTATGAGTGAGTTTTTGTTTATTTTGCAATAAAAGACCCTGAATCAAGCATTTGCGTTCTACTTTACTTTCACCCGGAGCGTGCTCATAACAGTTTCATGTTTTGTGAACGTTTTGCATCACACAATCAAACCATTTCTGATGTACTTAGTTTAAAAACTTGAGATTTCTAGGTTTGAAGATAGAATGTTTCCCTAAATCAAAAGGTTCAATTATATACAAGATTTTTTGACTGCCATTAAATTGATTCAAAAAGGAATCTGATAATCATGTTGTATACACTATTAAAGTGAAACAATTGGAATAGATTGTATAGAAGCTGGCAAAGCTAGCAGCTGTAAGGAGCTCATGTTTCTCTATCAGGCACCAACCCAAGAGATTAATTAGCTTCTCTTTGTGAAGCTACTTCAAAACAGGAAACAAGTTAATCGCAACTTAAACGAACTGATGTTAGAGAAAGATGTGTGGGAATCACAGATCAAAAGTTGCCGCTTAATTTACACGTGTCCCTTTAAAGACCCCATTTAGCACTAATGCAAACCTTAGCATAAATATTCCATACCATTAACTTGTCAAGTCGGATTATTCTTAAGAGAATTTCGAGATTGGAAATCCAGTTTCTTTTACTGTTCTTTGAGAAATGCGTTTAAACACAAGGCCTGATATAAGAGGACTGCTTATAAAGCCTTCTGCAAGCTACTTTTTCTCCTCACAGCAGCTGGTCATCCCTTTTGTTAAATCTATTTTAGTACTTCCCAGCAATGTGCATTTTATCCTCTTAATAGTCAAATTAGTATATACTCCAGCAATTACTTAATGTACTCTAATGAGATTTCCCAGCAAACGGCAGGATTCATTTCTTTTAATGTGCCAGGGCTCTTTCCAGGGAGTTTATGCATCATGTCCCTTCAGCAGCGCTGGAGTCATAAATACAGTACTGAGCTCAGCTCGATTGAAAAACTGCATGTTTGTGATTGCCCCTAGTGTCTGGTGTACTTGAGCTTCTCTTTTTGGAGAATAACAGGCATGTCTTGTTTCTTCTTGAACTGTGCTGAGGTCTGACTCAAGAACTCTTCAATCTTCATACCTGCACAGATCAAAATTCCTTACTCTGCAACAGAGCTGCAGATGTTGAATATGAGTGCTAAAACAACTCATCAGTTACCATCAAATATATAGATATGAACCACAAATGTTTCTTCTGTTGAGACATAAAAGAACATGCTTTGAAGGAAATTGAAGTGTTAAACTTTAAGTGGGAATGTTTAATGTTAAGTTAGTGTTTGACAACACAACAAAACCAAAGACGACGATCAAGACGAGAGTGGTAACTAGTGCAAGTCCAACAAAATTGGGCACCAATTCTCACAATTCCTAAATAAGTTGTCAGCTTATTGAAATTCATTTTCTACAGTTGCAAAAACATCCAAAGCACTGCCACACTAACTCAAACCAGGTACAAGAAAAAAAACATAGATGTTTAGTCAAGAAGCTGGTTACAGAAGAATCCCTTTCAATTAAGACGTTGAAGAATAGCATATAAACCATAAACCCACACTCAAAGAAAACTTCCTGATGTGTTAGTTTGATTCATTACACCCTTATTCTCAATACATAAATAATCAAATAAATCACATTTACATAAATTAACAAGGCTATTTACGCTATGTATCTATTTTACATAAGGTTTTGTTCAGTTAAAATTGCATTGTTGTGTAAAATGGCAATCAACAGGAACAAGAGCTGAAATCGAGACAGCCAAACCCAAGTAGGTAAGTATGGAGGCAAGAATGAGGAGGAGATTTGAAAAAGTGTTGAAGGATGAGGAAAGTTCATAGCATCACCCTGAAGCTCTTGGAGAAAGAGATCACTAAGAAGGATCATGGATTATAAGCCTCTACATGCCAATCTGAATATTTGGTCTGAAGTTTCGTTTGACAATGTACGTTGATCGAAAACCATTGTCGCCAACGGGATCTCACACATCTGTCCAAACGACAGCTCGGCCCAGTGAAAATAAGTTTTGTACTGCCATATTGGATCCATTTTTTTTCCAAGGAGAATGACCAATGAAAATATAAACCGCTTGACACCCATGATTTTTTTCTATGTGTTTTTTGAATTCTTCTCTGTTGTTGTCTTATTTCCTGTTTTCACGTGTGGCATGGAGTGCATCAGTTGTACCGTAAACACCATATTCAGGAAGGGGGCTTGAAGGAAGTATTGATAGAGAAGAAAATATTGACGCAAAGACACGGGCTGGTTACTGGAAATTGAGCCATAAATTATATTATGAATATTATTGCATACAGCTGTGTCTGTTATGATCCTGCCCACATAACAGCTACATGTAAAACTGTAAAAAATCACTACATAACTCATCTAAATTTAACAGGATGTTCTAATCTATTCAAAGCAATACTGTTTTCCCAAAAAATTAAAATTTTGCCTCATATTGAGTCTTCAAAAACTCACACATGTGACCTCTCCAATGTGCTCAAGTCCCATCATATGTTGCGATATCTCAGATCAAAGTTCATTCCGCTTCTGTCAAAGCGAATTCTGACATCACACCACATTCTTCTGCTTTCACATAGTTGGAAGTGTTGACATTTATTAGGAATGCACCGATACCATTTTTTTTAAGACAGTACAAGTACCAATATTTTTGGGGATGTGACCGTTTTCCGTGTCATAACACAATTTTTTGTAATGAGACTAATTTTAAGGCAGCTGTAGCATTTATCTGTAGAAATAGCCTATCAGGGTCATAAAGGCGACTTGGAATCTCGTAGATTGGTTTGGTTTATAACAAAATGTTGTCAACGTCTGAAAGTGTGTTTATCAAAAACAATGAATTGGGAAAGCACCTCGGATAATTGTTTGACTGTCAGGTTGTCTCTTGGCATTTCTCCTGGTTGGTGGGTGAAAGCAGCATTGGTATTGGTGCATCCATAACATTTAGATATGACAGCTTTAAAATGCTTCAAATATAAATTCTATTTTCTATTTGTGTTTCCAATTTTCTGAATGCCCTAGCTTTGTGTTATTTAAGGTACGTTTAAGTATATCTACACTGGGAAAGTGCTGGTAATATTTTAAATCACAAATAACATGAAGAGATAATATGAGATAATATGTGAAATTGAATGCTTTACAAGTGAAGAAACCACATTCTTGCAATATTTCTCCCACCTCATATATCTTTGGCTTTAGACCATCATATCTTTGATACACAGTGGAAAGGTGAAGCAACTTCTAACAGTATTAATCCTAGAGGGCTGGAGATTGCTTGGCGTGCTCCAGATGTTATCGTTTTATTGTTTTCATGGTCATTTATAGCAAGCCCAAGTCAATAAACCCAGAGTTTTACTTCCCAGGCCCTTCCACTGGTGGAATTTCTGAGCTGTAAAATGCATTTGTGAGAATCTCAGTAGATTGTAATGAAATGACTTTCCCAAAACGGCTTTAAACTTTCAAAGTTGTGTGCTGAAATCCGATCCATCAGCTTTAGGCTCTGTGTGTACGAATCTATTTTTTATTTTATCAGGGAATGAAAGGTGACCTGCAGGCCTTTAGGAGGCAAGAGAGCTTTGATGAGGCCATTTACTTTTCTCTTTCTCTCTCCTCATCTCCATTATGGCCATGAACTTTAAAAGCCTGAGCTGTGACAGCCACAAACTCTTTCTTTCTGCTCTTTTCTTTCTTCTTTCACTTTTCGCTCTATTTATTTCGCTGCACTGAGGAAAATAAATTCACACTTAAAATACAGTTTTTAAAAATTATTTATTTTAAAAAATAAAAAAGTCACTTTCAAGAGGTTGCTTGCATTTTGCCAGAATTGGAACAGTGAATCAGTTGGACTTAAGATATATATATATACTTTCATATGTGGTATATATTTCTGGTTGAAGACTAAAAACAAATTATCTGTTGTGTTTTTCAGGGGGGATTTTTGAACAAACAGATGGACCTGTGGCCCTCGTCAGCTCTGAGGAACTCGCATTTAAATTTGCTGTTAATAACATCAACAGAAACAGGACATTACTGCCCAACACAACACTAACATATGATATTCAGAGGATTAATATTTATGACAGCTTTGAAGCCTCAAGAAAAGGTATGATTAAACCTCCTGTTAACTCTTTTTACTCGTAATTTTGGTCTAAATTAAAAAGATTTGACTTAAAATTGTGATGTTACTTTTAGAAGAAATATTAAGTAACTGCAGGGGAGAAAGAAGTACTCACGCACATTCAATGTAGCATTATGCAACTCAAATGGCTGGCATTTATACTTGTTTATTCCTTAAAAAATACTACACAGTAAATCAAAGAAGTATTTCATACTAGAAATAAAGTTACATGTGGACTGATCAAAAGTGGTCTGGCTATTAGCTACCAAAGGGCTAGTTAGTTTATACATATCAATTGTTCATCCTGTTCTAGGGATAAAATAACAAAAATTTTGAAATGCAGTTATGGTGACAGTGGGTAACACTGTGGCCTTCCAGTTAGACGGTTGTCAGTTGAAGGCTCGCCAGTCACCTTCCTAGAAGGAGTTTGCATGTTCTCCTCGTGACTGCGTAGGTTTCCTCCTGGTAATCTAAAATCCCCTTATGTGCCCTGCGATGGACTGGTGCCTGGTGTGTGCTGGAGATGTGACACCAGCAGACCCACGACCACACTAGGGAATAAGCGGGCAGGAAAATTAATGAATGAATGTAATTGTTGAGTATTAATGTTAACCCCTGGCCTAAACCCGAGGCCTTGTTTAAAGAGTACAAAAGATTTGCAATGTCAGATGACTCATATCTTTTATTTTCGGAACTTCTAGAACAGTTCACATATGGTAACAGTTTCCTAAAATAGAAAAAAATTTAAATGTTAAACGGAGTCATTAGAAGACACACTCTTTGACGTATTAGACACCTCAATCATTGACTGATAACACAAACTAAGGTTAATATAGCAATTATGCTAAAATATACACACAAGGTTAACCTACTCATCAATCACGTGCACCATGCACAAAATTGTTGGACTGATGTAAACTGTGTTACAGAAATGGACGTGAAATTGAATCACATGTTCAATGTACCAACCACACACACAGAATGTCTAAATAACCAATGGCTCATATAACTTAAATAATTCAGAACAGTCATTGAGATTGTAAAGGAGGACAAAAAGAAGCAAGCAAACTAATTATTTTTACGTCTGAATCTTTCAGAAAAGTGGTAAAGAAAGAATTAATCAGATTTACCTTTAAAGCAGGAGAAAAAAAACTCATGAGATTTTATGTTTACAGAACACTATAAATCCATAAATGTAAAAAATAAATGAAATAACAAAAAACAAGTCTTGCTCAGGAAAGTGTTTAAAAGAAAACCATTAAGACCTCTACACACCAGTCTGAATTGAGACTCACACAAATCTCCTGATGGCTTCTCAAACTCTCAATTTCTTCTGAAGATTTTTTATTGCCTTTTGCCAAATAAGAACTGGTGTTAGTTGCTTTATCAGAAAAAAAGCAAAGACACAAAGCTGGAATATGATAACAATGTCAAGTTTTCTCAAAAAAGAATGACATAACTTTGAATTGAGGCCAAGCACGATGCTTTTTTTTTTCAAATTTTATTTATCGACATTTACTCAACATTTATTGAGTTTTGGAATTCTACCAAATCTCCTGGTGTTCCATTCCAATGTTTCACAATGCTCCATGCAATACTCTACTTGCAAGCACACGTGGAGAGATTTTGCATTTATTTCTTCTCGTCTCAACACCTTTAAAGAGGGGATTAACTTAATTTTAAACCATCAAAATAAAAATTGAGAAAACAAAATGAGATATCAGGAACACATGCACCCCTTTCACTTTCCAAGCCAAAAATTTAGTTCACCATCATATACTGAAATATTTTGTTCTTTTATCCCTGTAATTACAGCCATGTAGGGCTCTCATTTGCATACCATTATTTAAGATTATTTGAAATGCAAAAATAAAGATTTCCCCATATGCTTCCTGGACATGGCTTTCACCATGTAAACCATACATTTTGTGCAACCACTTTTGAAAAGGAAAAGTGAATCATGGCTTTAAAATTTAAACCACCCATGATAACGACTTCTAGATGGAACTATTCACTTTTACACAGTTTTTAGATCCACACTGAAGAATACAAATTAATATTCTGTACGCAGTCACTTTCTCTGTTGACATTTCTCTCCAAATAACCACCCGTCTGCTCTCCCTAGCATGTGACCAGCTGTCCTTAGGTGTGGTGGCCATCTTTGGACCGTCTCACAGCTCCTCATCTAACGCTGTCCAGTCCATCTGCAATGCCCTGGAGGTTCCACACATCCAAGTGAGATGGAAGCACCATCCCATGGACAACAGAGACACATTTTATGCCAACTTGTACCCGGATTACTCTTCTCTGAGCTACGCAATCTTAGACCTGGTGCAGTTCCTCAAGTGGAAGACGGCGACCGTGGTTTACGATGACAGCACAGGTTAGAGATAATGGTTTTATTTCTCAGAGTGCAGTCATAAACACAGAGCCTTAAGAATGAGATTTATTTCCAGAAGAAGTAAATATAAATATACCATATGCAGTGGTATGCAAACGTTTGGGCACCCCTTTAAATTTTCCTTCAAATCATAAATTATCTAGATAAAAAATTTCAGTTCAATACATCATATAGGAGACAAACACAGGGATTTTTGAGAAGCAAAATAAAGTTAATGTGATTTATGGAATGGTGTGCAAAATTTTTTTTTACAAAATTAGTCATGTGCATAAATTTAGCCACCACAAAATAAAAAAAAATGCAAAGACACACAGCAGGAATATATGAACAATATCAAGTTTTGTCAAAAAGAATGACAGAACTTTGAATTGAGGCCAAGCCCGATGCTTATTTTTTCAAATTTTATTTATCGACATTTACTCAACATTTATTGAGTTTTGGAATTCTACCAAATCTCCTGGTGTTCCATTCCAATGTTTCACAATGCTCCATGCAATACTCTACTTGCAAGCACACGTGGAGAGGCAAACATTTCCAACACAGAGTATTTTATGTTTTTAAGGTTTGCATTTTTTTCTTCTCATCTCAACACCTTTAAAGAGTGGATTATAAAATTTTAAACCATGAAAATAAAAATTGAGAAAACAAAATTAAGTTTGAGATATCAGGGACACATGCACCCCACAACTTTAACAAGACTCCCAACATCGTGGAACAGCCACCATATTGAACTGTATGTTTTTCTTTAAATGTTGTGTAAATAGATAAATAACTCTTTTAGTTTTCCAAATGAAAGCTGGCTTGTCCAAATGTGCTTTTGCATACCTCAAGCAACACAGTTTGTGGCGTGTGCTGAGAAAAGGCTTTTTCAACATTTATTTGTCCGTACAGTGACGCCATCTGCATCAAGATGATGTTGTAGGTTTTCGGAGCCGGTCTGTGGGTTGACAGTGACTGCCTTCTCCATCCTGCGCCTTTGCTTATGCAAGATTTTGTTTGGTCTCCCACCTCGGGCCTTAACTAGAATTTAAATCTGGGAAAAAGCTTTCTGTGTCCTTCACCTAAACCATGATGTTCAACAATCATTGTTTTCAGTTCATGTGAGGATTGTTTTGAGGCTCCCGTGTTGCCAGTCTTAAGTGAAGATGCAAAGGCCCCCTTTAAATACTTTCTCATGATTGGTTACCAAACCAATTTTGAGTTCTAGTAATTAGTGCTTAAGGTATTGAAACAAATAAAATGACAAGGGTGCCGAAATTCATGCACTAATTTGTGGTTAATTTGTTTAAATAAATCATATTGACTCAAATATCACTGCGTTTGTCTTCTATAGAATATATATCTAACATAACCAGTGGGAACATTTTTAAATTTACACAGGTGTCAAAACAGTAATTTTCACAGTAAAAAAGTTTTTTTTTTTTTTTAAATAAGACACCATTGCTCTTTTTAATCCTCGCATCAAAGAACACACAGCATTAATTCCAGCATTTGAGGAGTTTCTGATTCTCCACAGACAGGTTTTATGTATGATTCATTTCTGAGCTATTCAAAGGAAGGAAAAACATCATTGAACATTGTTCAGTGGTTCACACTTTTAAGGCAATCTTTTGGATGTAAGAGAATGTACAGAACAGAAGAAAAGTAGCACCTCAGAAACGTTTATAACAATCTCTGACAATCCAAATCCTAGAGGAACTCTTTTCATCTGGTGAGTTAATGAGTAAATATAGTTTTTTTTTCTTAAGTGATTTACAAGTTCAGCTGGTTTGAAGTTAAACTGCATTTGAAATTAATATGATGATTTATGCATCAAAATAAGAGCTAAGAACAAAATAATAGTTTTTCTAATAAGAACAAAACTGGACTTAAAGGGTGGAACCAGTGGGTATTGAACTTACTGAACCTGACAATTCAATCACATTAATTCACAAAAAAGTTACATAAATTAAGTAAGTTTTATGATGTGGTAAGACATATTTCGTAATAATAGTTTGTTTGTTTCACCATTCTGTGCATACGTTTCATGTCATTTGATTTGTGTACACATTGGTAATTGAAAGTGCTTTACAGAAGGATCAGAGGGTGAAAGTTAAACCTTCAGAGATTAAAAGGTAGACATAACATTAAAGTTCATTTGAAAACAGAGAACTGCAATAAAAGCGGTGTTTCAGGACCTTGTCATCCCACCCACCCATTCACGTATGGTGCAGACACAGACCCTGGTCACGGAGCACATTTGCTCTGTACATTTTCCTAATTCAAACGTGTACTCTACTTCAACTCCATTGTGTGCTGATAAGCGAAGACGTTCAGGGTGTCCCCCTCACTTTTTTCCATTGAGAGACTGAACAAATGCAGAAAAGCATGACCTTTAACATTGCTTTGCTCAGTCAGGCTTCTGAATAATTAAATGGTCATTTCTTCAGATGCTCGGCAATGACTTGCCCAATCCAACAAGGACTGCCTGATTCAAAGATTATTTTTAAATCATATTTGAGTATATTTAAGTAGTCCCACACAGGTTCATAAATATCTTAATATAGGCTCTTAATTGTGTGTTTTTGTATATAGTAATGACTTTATTATAGCCCAAATGGTGAAATGCTGCCAGCACTTAATGCCAGTTTGAACTGATACCGAAGTACTAAATAATTGACTCTGACCCTCATCTCCTCTACTGCAGGTTTAATCAGACTCCAGGAGTTAATTATGGCACCGTCCAGGTATAACATCAGATTGAAGATTCGACAGCTCCCTCTGGACACCACGGACACTAGACCTCTGCTGAAAGAGATGAAGAGAAGCAGAGAGTTCCGCATTATCTTCGATTGTAGCCATTTAATGGCGGCTCAGATCCTTAAGCAGGTGAGAACACCCTGTTTCTTCCAGACCTGTGTTTTGTTCAGTTATATCACGTCTCTGATTGCATTCTTGAATTCCCATTAATTTGATGCTAACACTCTATGGCCGGGGTACTCAATAGGCGACTCCAGTCCATATCCGGACCCAGATATGATTAAACTTGGACAACATGCTACTTTAATCATAATCTAAATTTGTTTTCAATGGAGATATATTTTTTTTGAGGATTGTACTCATTTTAGCTTTGTCATCTAGGTCACAGCATCTGTAGTATCGCGGAGCCAGACCTTCCCAGGAAATGTCTGCCATTTATTGTAGGCTTTCTATGGGGAAGACCTGCCCATGAGTCCGTTTGACCGACTTCACATTCTGTTTCACATAGCAACTGTCATACATGCAAATCCATTCGGCTAACAAGTCCAAAACATCTCTCTTTGACTTCAAAAATAGCCTTAAACAAAACTCTAGGATGTCTTTTAAAGAGGGTATGCCATGAACTTCAAATAAATTCATAGTGTTTTGTTGTTCTTTAAAATTTCTCATTTTCACTTTGTTTCCTGGTGAAACGAAAACAACATTCTACACTCCATTCTCCCAGAAATCTGGTTATGGTAAACCAATAAGATTGCGATATTCCATGGTCATGAGGTCTGAGTCTGAAACTACAGAAATTTGTTATGGGTATCTTCTATGGGGAAATGCTGAGTTCTTTCCTTCTTCCTCTTTGATTCTTTTGTTTCTTTTTTCACAATCAGCTGCACAATCACTTTTATGTCTGTGCCTGTACTTTCTATTTCCCAAAGTCTCTCTCTCCCTCGCTCTCTCTCTTTCCCGCACTCTCAGACACTCAGGTTTTTAAAGACTTCAGGGATTTGACCCTCAGACAAACTCTGTGTCTGACTGCATTTCCTCTACTCTTGGCCTGAAGGAAGAACATGTAGCGACAGGACAGAAGTTCAGCAGAGTATGACAGAGAGAATCCAGCTAGTGATAGCTTGTTGAAATATGGCCGCTGGAAAGACACTAGTAAATTAAGAACATGCAGGCCACAGAGAACCTTGGTTACAGAAAAATTGTGATGCATTTGTAGGGTATGCATAAATACTACTATTTACCTTCTCAGTTATTTCTTGATATTTCTCCAATACGAAGATTGCTTTAATGCATACCTGTCAAGTTCAACAACCCACTGTCTTCCTTAGAGTTTTAGATTTTCCTGTAAATGTATAGTGTTTAAATATTATGATTTTTAAAAAGCAAACTGTAGCCTGGCTGGCAGTTCTTGGAGGACAGACAGAGAGAGAAGGCATGATAGCCACCAGGACTGTTTGTGCTTTACTCTCATGTAAAATCAATCACTCTGGCCCCGCCCACCGATACATTAATTCTAAAAGAGTGTTAAAAGAGTGCAAGGTCTGCAATAAAGCTGTATAATCCACTTGTAGAGTCACACGAACAAAAATAAGACATTAAAAGAACACATAAATGTTTTACTTGAAGACAAGCGATGTGTGTATAAACTGAAAATATGACAAATTGATAAATACTCTTTATATCCATTTTGTGTTTTATTTTGGCTCGTTTATATAGGAATCACATACAATGGAATGTCCATAACATTCCAACATCAACAAATGTACACCTATATTTCATGAACAAAATTAGGTTCATTAATACAAAAATAACAGAAAGAACCCACTGAGGGGAAAACCAGACTAACTCAAAATCGATCAAACAACAAATTTAAGAGATTCCATGAGTAACATAACA
The DNA here is from genome assembly GCA_007224835.1 of Danionella cerebrum. Classification (NCBI taxonomy): domain Eukaryota; kingdom Metazoa; phylum Chordata; class Actinopteri; order Cypriniformes; family Danionidae; genus Danionella; species Danionella cerebrum. The sequence continues at coordinate 155,800 of SRMA01010573.1, forward strand.
TTAATTAGCATAAAGCTAACTTTGATAACAGGACAAAAGCTAAAGGACACAGACATAGTCGAAGAAGGCGAACAATGAACCAGAGAATTTAAAGGGGAGAATTTCAAACTGCTAGATCAGAGACAGGTGAGAATTTGATTGGGAGGAAACTGGCAGGGAGGGGTAGGAGCAGAGAGAGAGAGAGAGCTGGAGACAAGGTCAGAATGGGGCAAAACAATGGGATTTCCTATCCCATAGAATTCCTTCTTTGTGTCAGCTTAGCGTTATTTTAGCAAGTGTACCCAAATATCAGCTGTTAGTTTACTTATTCTCAGGCCAAGGACTTTGGAGTATTTTTTTTCTTTTACATATTTACATTACCATGGTCCTTATTTTTTTTTAACTGATTATGTTATTATTTTTCAGCCATACAAAAAAGGAAAAAGTAATATCCAATGATGATTCAAAGTGATTTTAATAATACAATGGGTCAGAATTCGCAATATAGGTCAATTATTTTCAATATTATGAACTAATTCTGGGAAATGTATGTTATTATTATTTGTAAAAGAATGGTAGTACAGTTAATTAAAGGTGCTGTTATATCAACATGATTATGTTATGCTTTATCAAATCCACATCACAGACACAGCAAATGCAGACAATATCCGGGGGTTGTAAAAATGCACGCACTGAAAACAGTTCATGAATTGCTGTAATTTACAGTGAAATTAAGGTTCTTCCAAGTCTTACACGGTTCCCATTGTCTTAAGTCACATGTGCATTGTTTGTTTTGACTGCCAGAATGATTTCAAATGACTCTGGAACAGCATAGTGACCTTTTCCCCTTGTTTCTTCCTTTCTTCCTCCAGGCGCAGATGATGGGGATGATGACAGAGTACTACCACTACATCTTCACCACTCTGGTAATGCACTTCCCTAACAACAGCACACTGAAAGACATTATTCTTGCAATGTCCTTACTTTTTTTTTTAATGAATTGTTTTGAAATGCAGAACTAGAGTTTCGTCTCTAACACCCCCACTCACTGGCCACTTTATTAGGTATACCTGTCCAACTGCTCAAATCGGCGAATCACACGGCATCAACTCAATGCATTTAAACAATCTGCTTCAGTCCAAACCGAGCATCAGAATGGATCGTAGCGTGGTTGTTGGTAGCAGCTGATCTACTGGGATTTTCACTTACAACCATATCTAGTTTACAGAGTTCACCAGATCTCAATCCAGTAGAGGACCTTTGGGATGTCTTGACAAATTTGCAGCAATAGCCTGTCAATAATGACCAAACTCTTTGAGGAATGTTTCTAGTACCTATTACATGAAGGATTAAAGTAGTTTCGAAGGCAAAACGGTGTCCAACATGCTACGACAAATGTGTACCTAATAAAGTGGCCGGTCAGTGTAAACTTACATTAAACAAATTCAACAATGTTAGTTTGTAGTGTTTTATAATTTAATTATACTGCTACTCCAGAAAGATATTCTTTCTTGGGGTAAATTTTCTCCTTCCTACTGTCTCTGTTCGACATGGGGTTCATTAAAGAAACCATTGTGCTCTTTCACATTTACCACCCACGCCTTCCCAACATATTTGGCATTCTGATGGATTGGATAAAAAAAAAAAAAGAAAAATTGTCCTAAAATAACATTCCAGACAGTTTCATACACAAGTGGGTGTTAGCATTGTTTTGTGCACTAATTATCCTCTACACATTACAATAACTTGTCACTGCGCGTGCTCACATTTTCGTTTACCCTCACGCATTCTGACCTCATGTGAGATCTTGATTTCTGGACATTTAATTATATTGACATCCCCCTGCATCTTTTGAGGCTGCTTGGTTCTCCTTCAATTGTTCTTTCACCATAGCCATAGCCTGAGGCTGTTCTTCTCATGCTCTACCACCATGTCCCTTTGAGCATTCCACTGCCTTGCAACAGTCAAGTTCACAAATGAAATGTCTTTCATTAGTTGCTGTTTTTTTTCCACAGTAGAAATGCTGTGAATAAGTCAAATAGTATTTCTTTGTGATTGTAAAGTCTGACGCTGTCTACTTAAACTGTCAGATTTACTTAAAGTGTTGCAATTTGGCCCTGGCTGTCAACCTTATATGTCTTCAAAATCCATAAGAAGTCCACTCAATATAATGACTATCAAGATAAAAACAATTTACACTGAACTGTTTTTTGAATGTTCTGTCTGTTTACATTAGTTCCATACTCTTGCTTAATCAGATTGAAAAGATTAACGGGACCACAATCTACATTGTTATGAATAAAATACAATAAAGTATACAATATGAGTGTCATTTGAATTACATAGTTATCCAGTTGAGTAAACCCAACTACACCAATTTTCAATACTCATTGATATGCTCATATGAATTGAGGGAATTTATAGAAGTTATTTTATGAACCTGCTTTTGAAAATATACTTGTTTTGTCAAATGATGTCTTGACCATTTATTTTTCAAGATTTTTTTTTGCTAAAAGGTTAGTGTCAGGTAATTGATTTCTTTGCTGACTACTTCGACTACTTAACAACACTGAAATAGATTCCACATCTTCCCAACCTCTGCCCTTTATACATACCTTATGGCTTTCTGCATATCCTGGAACCATTTTATGGCATTAGTAGCACTGAGTCTACCTTGTCATTCAAGTGGAGAGTGAAGTTTTTTTATTTTTTGGAAGGTAATGTGTCTGCTGGTGGTTCAGAGAAGAACACTAGTAGTCTCATTCTCATCTGAGGAGAATGCCTCATAATTAGGGTCCTCCTCAAGATTATGCTCTGTCTCAGATACATTCTCCGCTATGTCACTTTCTCTGTCAAAATCCTGTGACTAAATCTCACTGTGAAAAATCTTTGCTCAAAGGCCATTTTCAATAGAAAGAGCATAAAGATAAATAGTTTAGAAACTTCTGTGCTAGCTTTCATAGCTTTGGTTGTGTGTTTTTTTTTTATTATACTAAACATATAAATATAGTAAATATTTAAAAAATCATAGCTTATTATATTGACCTCAACATCATCCAAAACAAGTATGTTTACATTTTTATTTTTATATTTCTTGTGTTTTATACAGCTAACAAACTAATACTTAAGGGTACTTCTATTACTCTCTCTGATTGGTCAAGTCCTGCGTGAACTGAACAAAAATGTAAGGATTGTAAATGAAGAGTCTTTGTTTCATTACATTCTATTTCCAAACCAGAACGTTAATTTTAAAGCATTTGATTGCAACAATAATTTAAAGTTCACTTTTTGAAGAATCCCTACTGTTATCTACCATTGACTCCCGGGCATAGTGATGCATTTCAGGCTGGCATTCAGAGCATTGTGAAGTGTTTACGGTTCAATTCACTGGATGGAAGCAATGAAGACAGGATTACAGAGGAAATAACTGTTTCAATCAGCTATTGTGTGGATGACTCCTGGCTCACTCTCCATGATATCATACATGCTGGCACAGAGGTCTCTGTCCTACCATGCATCATCTGGCCATATCCAGGAGGCCTGGAAAGCATGGTATTATCCTTAATCTCTTTTATTTTTGCTCGCTCGATTTTCTTCTTTTTCCCTTTCTCTCTATCTCGAGCTTTTATTAGGGGACAAAGAAACAAGAAACCTCTCACCCAACAACAATGGAGCTCGATTCAGCCTGGTTAAATGAGCTCTTTTCTCTCTCTTTTCCTCCTCCACTAGGATCTCATGGCCATAAACCTGGAGCCATACCGCTTTTGTGGTGTCAATATGACTGGCTTCCGTATCCTGAACGTGGACAACCCTCAGGTCGCCTCCATTGTGGAGAAGTGGTCCCTTGAGAGGCAGATTCCCCCTAAACCAGACTCTGGACTTCTGGAAGGGATCATGACGGTATGCTTCTATTTCCTCCCTGAATTTTTTTTTTTCTCATATTTAGAAATTATTTGGAGCATAAGTTGGTATTTGGAATCTAAAATAATACATTTGATTTGTTAGGTTTTGGTAACTGCCCATCACTGGCTAGGGTTCTGCTTGTGCACATTGTACTAAAATTAAGATATACAATATATAACACTCAAAGTAATTATTTATGTTAACCTGAAACATGTTTTATTGTGGAGAAAACCACGCAAGCACATGGAGAACATGCAAAGGTCACCAAGCTGGTTGTGAATTTGTGTTGATTGAATAATAAAGCAGAACAAATAAATATAAATACATAATATAATATAAACATCAGGAAAAAAATCCAAATGTAAAAACCCAAAACTCATGTGATGTTACAGAAATAAGTCTGTATTGAATTAATGCTAAAGAAATACGTATTTCTTTTCCATTTGGAAATTCTTCCAATTCTTTTTTGTTAACCTTTTCCTGTCCTGCTTAGGAGCTGCCACATAGGGGAGTAGGTTCAGTTCTGTTATCTCCAGGGGAGCAAGCACCTGATGTGGTGTTCCCTCCTCTGGATGGAAGCAGTGATTTTTATGTAGTTATTTATTTATTATTTTTTCCTATGGAGCAATTGGCGTTAATACGTCAGGACAGGAGGGTGTGAAAAAGAAAGGGCGGAGTGAATGATGGATGTAGATGAGGGGGAAAGATTCACGAGTGTGAAAAATACCTTCCTGAACATACCATAAAAGTTTGTTACAGTTTGTGCAGTACAGCTTTCTCAGTTTGTACATAACTACACACATATATACAGAACCCCTACCTAGAAAACCATGTCCATTTGTTGAAGTTTGAGCAGTACAGTTTGTGCAGTTTTGCACATACTTACACACATATGTATAACTATACATACACACATTAAATGAACTACGGGATTACAATGAGGTCAGTTCTAAATACAAATTATAGACCACGGATGGGGGGTTAATATGTATAATACAAGGGAGATTATACATAATACAGATGATAGATCTGCACTGAATGGAGATACACAGGCACTGAATAAATCCCAATCCTCAAGCAGCAAGCAGTAAACCAATGTACCATATGCCACCTCCAGTCTTCTGCAGCACAGGTGTGATGCGAGGTCCTCCCCAAACCAGGCCCCACAAACAGCCAAGAGCCGCCCGATGGGCCAGTCCGCCCCCCACAAGATGACACGACCAGGGGCCCAGACCCCAGAACCAGATCCACCCCGCTCCGCGCGTTTAATCATTCTTAAATGAACAGACGTAGAGTTATAAAACAAATATGTAGAGCAAAATAAAATGAAACAATAATAAACATAATGGGAAGGGGATGTAAAAAAACTAACTTCTAAAAAGGTCATTTCTAAGCTCTGTGATTTTGAACTAGACACATTTTCAGATCCAGTTTTAGCATTTGCGTGAATTAATTAACATTAAAAACAACTCATAAAGTGTGGAAAAAAGCTGCTTTTCTTTTTATTTTATGAAATAGTTATCAGTGTTGTGTGTTGAAGGGCAGCTAAATCTAGCAACAAAGTTGCTAAGTTGGAATCGGTGGACGTTTAAATAAAATTGTGTATTACTAGCTAGTACATTGGCACAAATTGTAAAAGGTAACAGAGCCACTGAACGATGTTAACGATGTACTCTGACTGTAGCCGAGAGATGCTGTTCAACGTGTAAGTGTGAGAGCTTCGAGAGGAGGGTTACTGTAACTTTCATTGAGTTGGATGTGTGCTTTCAAATTATTATTACTAGAAGTCTCAAACGATTGCAGAAAAACTGCTAAGATGCCAACACTGATTGCTACATATTCTTAGAAAAAATATAAGTTTATCCAAACACACAAATCACCCTGTGTCATAATAAAATTATCTTGTTCTAAAGGAAAAAAAAAATTAAAACTATGTACCTAAAAAATAAATAAATTGCTTATTTTGCAGATCAATTTCCAATTCTGTAAACTGATCCAAGTTGCATACCATAGGCATTAAAGTGATAAATAACTGTCCTGCTGTTTAATGTTTTGCTATAGCAGCTGTGAGAGAATTTTTTAATCCTTATACTAAGTCTTATTAATAAAGTTAATGCTAAATAATGTTAGCTTGTTCGACTAAAAATATGAAGAGCCAATAAATCACTGTAACTCATAAAATGACGTTTGACATCTATATGGCAGTATAAAAGATAAGTGTGCAGTACTTACTGGTCCTGTCTTGCACGATTAGAGTGAGCAGGCAGCTGCATGCACGCTAAGCTAAGTATAATATTTAATGTCTATCTGTTTACAATGAAAGTAATTGTCCATGTTGCTGTGTTCGTTCATCTTGTCTCAAGATTCGTTATTATGAAAGAGGTTTTACTATTTTAAAACACAGCTGAACACACATGCAGTTGATTAAGGTGAAAGCTGTGTATGATACATCATAATTGACAAATTATTTAATGTTTTTTTTTTTTTTAAATAGTGAAAAAATTTACAAATTATTTAATAACGGAATGTTTCCCTGTTCACCAACATTGAGTTTGCTTATTGCTACACAAGTAAAACTCTTAATGAAAGCCTTACCTTTTTTATGTTATAAATAAAAAAAGGCTGAGAGACAGACAATCAGCTCATCCAATCATCATCCATCAGCTTAGTGGATGTTCCTGCAAGCCCTTTGCAGTCCACTCAGCTTCCCTAACCATATACTCATTTTTGATTTTACCTACTGGGTGTTCAGCTTAAAAAATCACTGCACTTCAGCAAATCTTCAGTGGCCTTTATATTGTGGCCCTGCTATTATATGAAAGGTATGATGAGAAATCAGGTCTGACAATTTACTTTGAGCCGATTACCGGCAGTAACTTTCATTAGTGACATTATGAATTTGCACAATTAGTGTTTAATTGTTTGATAACAATTTAACAGAGGCTCTGGTTTCTTCATAAAGTAGATGTTTAGCAGAGGGGTGAGTGCGAACCCAGTGATGTAGCATTTTGTCTTCAATGTATTACAGAATGTCCTACACAGTGATGTGGACTTTCTGATTATTACCGATGTTGAATGCTACTCTTTTTATTCCTTTTGAGGATGTTTGAATACATTTAATTTTGAATGCATTCTACTTGCATCATTCCCAGCATGCACTCAATACCCATCGCTCTCCCACCACAATAACATTTTTGTGTCGTTGCCAATGGCAAGGTTGATGTAAAAGCTGGGAAAACGAATGCAGATCATATTTCCTGTGGACAGCAACTGGAAAGGCCCTGAACAATGTACAACTCTAGCCACTAATCCCTCCAGGAGACTGTTATTGTGTGCTTCTTAGAATCTGAAAAGGACATGTACCTAGTTTTTTATTCTGCTATTTCACATTGTACTTTTTACTCTCTACACCAGAAGATGTTTTATAGGTTCTGAAGGATCACTATGATTAGGAATTGGATGTGAACACCAACCTCCACCTACCTGGAGTTTTTTTTAGCAATCCTGATGACAATTAAAACAATTCAATTATGCAACCATATTTTTTTGTTGCATAAGAGTCTGAAAATGTGAATGCCATTGACAGCATTGGTTAATGTTCTCGGTTTGTCCCATATTACCATAAGTTTTGAGCTGTTAGCGTAGCCTTACAAAATTCTATTGTTGGCATAGGCTTACCATGTAAATTTCAAACTGAAAAATCACAGGAGAAAAAAAACAAAACAGTATCAAAATCCACATTTATCATGTACATAAGTACATAATACAGAGAGTATTATGTATTTAAATGATGTCTGCAGTCTTAGTAGTTTAAGACATCAACTCAGAACCGCTTTTGGTATTTTACATAAAAAAAAAACAAAAAAACAAAACAAAAAAACTTAAATTATATGCACAGATAAGATATTAATTACTTTAGAACAAATGTGGACATCTACAGCTTATCCATTTTTCAGGTAAGTTAGTAGTATCGAAAACCACAAAACTTCCAAAGAAGATATTTAGTTCTCTTTGAACCTCTGGCACCTCTCGGTGGCAGTTTGTTGTAATACGCACTACAACCATTCCTTATTTAGAAGACAAATGGAAATGGGAATTGTTAAATTTACTAACCAATACAGCCAAAAACTTAAATAAACACATCTCAAAGTTCCATGACCCCCAGGCGGTGCTTATGAGTCTACATTTTAATGAGGGTAAATATCTTCTGGTTTTGTTTTACCAAGATTCTTTTCACATATGTTAAAATTCATAACAAGGAATACCTCATCAATATTGAATGCTGTTCATCCTTTGGCCACCTGGTGGCGTTAAAACTGAGAGTGTATGTTGTAGATGTGTTCAGACATGGGCTGTTAACATAGTCGGTAAATTTAGGACCAATCAGCCATTGAATTACTGACTTATAACATAGCTGTTTCTGACAAAATGTTGATTTTCGATGGCTGCTGTGTGCGCATAGATTAACGGAGCCAAAAAAGCTTCGCAATTTTAAATCCCATATGCCTGCAGATAAGAATGATGGAGTTTGGAGGTGAAAAGCTAAAATCTCTTGGAGGAGTTTCCAAAATTAGCCATTTTTAAAAGTTTTTGCGAAATAGCCAACTTCCTGTCGATTTTGGAAATGAAATCCACAGAAATTATGCTTAAGTCTTGGTACCCCACACCTGTGCTGAATTTCCTTCACATGCGACAAATGCAACATAACCTGATAAGCATTAGGTGGCGCTATAGAGCCATTTTGCCACACAGACTTTTTGAACCACCATCAGATGTACGATTTCACCAATTCTGACCGTGTGAAATTCTGTAATTTTCGGGCATGGTAAGGCCCTCAAAATGCACAAAAAGCCACGAAACAATAATGCTCTGAGAAATTACAACAGGGCTCTACGCACTGTACGTGCTCAAGCCCTAACAAGTTGCTAACTAACCTATTCAACCACAAAACCTCACTGTGACACCTAAAGCTATGAAAATTTTTTTATTGGTTGGTCTCTTATTTTGTTAATGGGCAACATTTCTCCAAGAAATACTTTGTTTTGAAGACTTAAGTCTGATGTAAACTATTTCGTCTAGGCTACACAATGCCAATTGTATAGAGCATTTATAATTTTGTGCTCTACAATAACAAGGTTTCTAGGTTTCACCATGTAACGTCTTGTGTCAAATTATTCATGTGTGCTTTGATTTTCTGACAATCTTTGAATTCTGCTGAAGAACAACTGTGCCAACTATTTTATTTCTTCCATGATTCTTCATTCAATCTGGGATTCTATTGAACCTGTTTGGAAGTTTTTTTTTACTGTACTTGTCTGGAATTTTTAAATGCTCATGAAAGTTTACATAGCATCATTTAACTTACAAAGAGCTCTTGGTTACATTGTTATTACAGTTTTCGTTTTATTTAGTATTATACAAAGTGTACATTTCCTTTAAACTATGAAAATACTTTGGCAGTATTCCATGATTGCACACCAGAACATCTTAAGGAAAGGAAAAGAACAGACTGTCTTAATGTTTTCTTTAGATTCAGTGTGTCTCGCTGGTTTCATTTGGATTTGGCTCAGAATTCTGAGTCGGTCATGCAGAGATTGTGGAAAAAAACGATTAACACCTGTCAAAGTGTTCACCGATTAAGATTTGGTTTAAGGGCATGAATCTCTTGTTGATATGAGCTGCTTTAGATTTTTAAAGATTTATTTTTTTTCAAAGTTTTATCCACCTTGTATAGTCTTTGCCCACAAGTAAAGATTTCAGAGAGGGGTTCAAGGCTCATCCTTGTCAGACCCAGACATTATTAGCTTCACTCCAACCAAAGCAAAGAGCGAGAATGTGCAAAAACCCTTTTGATGGTGCTTGATGAAAATGGAAAAACCTCAGTACCCAAGGTGGCATTCTGCAAGTCCATGCATTCGCGTTACTTTGTTTATACAATGCAGAAAATAATCGATACTCTACAATAAATATTTAGATCTAGAAGGTTTTCGTATATCTCATTACAAAGTGTGCATTTAGCCTCAAAATGTAATTTTAACTTAATGTGCTGCTTAAATATTTGGTTCTCTTCATCAAATATTCTTATGAATCCATATAAATGTTGTCATTTGCATATGGATGCAAAACATGTAAATATTTCCTGTTTCTTTTACCACAACTTCTTTATTATTCAAAATATTGAACAAACTTCATTGTTAACTTGCATTTTAATTCAAGCATGATAATGGTTGTGAGCAGTGGCCTGGTTCATTGTTTGACAGGATTGTCAACTGGTCAGGTCTTACACTTCTGCTTGTCAGATCCTTTCAGCTGACATATCACCCCCCTATTTATTCCAGACAGATGCTGCTCTGACGTACGACGCTGTCCACATTGTGTCGGTCTCTTATCAGTATGCACCGCAGATGACTGTCAACTCCTTGCAGTGTCACCGGCACAAACCCTGGAGGTTTGGAGGTCGCTTCATGAGTTTCATTAAAGAGGTAATGACAGTTTGCTCTCACAAACACTTCTGCTCATCAGAGACAATACATTAAAGATTTTTTTGTTGTTGTGGAACACATGCAAAGAAGACTGTTGGAGAAAATTTTAGTCCTGTTTTCCCTAATGTAGATGTTGAACTTATTCAAAATTATTGTAGAAAGATCCGGATAACTAACCAAACTGAAGGGTTTTTAATTTTCTATGGAAAAAAAATTATGTTTTTTTTTAACACTATTTTTTTTTGTCATCCTATGCTAACCAAAATGGTTTGCCATGTCTCTGGTCTGAATTCAACTACTTGACATTTATATAAAAGATTGATTCTAGTCTTTCATTACAAAGCCTTTGTTTTATCAGTGTTGTCATAGCAATAAGGGTCTGTGAATAATTTCCACCATTTCTTTCATATGCATGTAATTTAATCCATATTAAAAGTATTGGTTCAGGTTGACCTGTCTGCGGCACTAAACAAAATTTGCACATCACATCCTGTTCACCAGACTAGAGGGGATTCCTGGAACTGCACTCAGTTGTTTTAAGTCCTATCTTTAACCCCACACCCGTTTGTTTAAATTAAGTCTCACCATTTGAATTCTTCTCCTATCACTTCCGGTGTCCCTCAGGGACCATCCTTGGCCCTATGTTCTTCCTCGTCTACATTTTTCAAAATGCCAAAAGTCAATTTGTTTAATTGGGTCTAAATCGGCCTTTCCAAATCAAATCTTGCTGCAGTTACCAACACCAATGCTATTTTGTTTTATGGATTGCCATCCTAAACACTGAACAAACTTGTTCAAACTGCTGCTGTAAAACTAAATACATTTGCTGACTTCAAATTCTTGTCTACATTTAGTCATCTGACTTGCTGACACATCAAATCTGGTTCTGAACTTCATGAATTTAATTTTGTAAAATGACTCTATAATGTTAAATAATTATTATCTTAACTTGTGAGTATGGTGAAACCTTCACAAAATGGTCAGATGCTCTCACAATTCCCAAAGATTATGTATGTGGTAACTAACAAAACCACTCTGAATTATCCTTCTCCCCTTCACTCAGTCTCAACCAGCCTCTCTCTCCCCCCTCCAGATCTCCTGAAACTGTCCTAATGAGCACTGGTTTTGCAGAATCTTTGTTTTAGCAATGCTTAAAAACTCACCCCTTCACATGTACAGTAAAATAAACTATACAAAAAAAAACAGAGTTTGTTGAACTATTTTTGTTGAACTGGAATCTTTACAAAGACTATTTCCAGACACTCCCCATACAATATCCTCATTTAAGTCCACAACACTTGATTGCGGCAAGTTTGTATTTCCTTTATTATTTTTTGTAGCCCTGCGCTACTGAACTCACAGTGTCCCACTTTCTCATCACCACACGCAAATGTGCTTGTCATAATCAGCTCTTATTTCAGCTCACAAGAGAGTCTTTGATTGGAACTCATAATAGGCAGATTAGAGTTGTTGAACACAGCTTTGCAGTGCAGTGTGCATGAAAGAAGAACAAAATGAGAGCCATGCAGTTACCCTGGAGGATAGTGTCTCTCTTAAGCTGGTTGCACACTTGGTGATTTTGACCTCAATTTGGCTATTGAAAGAAAATGGTAAAATAATAATAGGCTCAAAATCCTAAGCTAAAATTGGGATTCCTCTGACAACCCACATCCAGTCAATGGCTAGTACAATAAAATTAACTTCTGCATTGTCTCCAAATAAAATAAACATGAACTACTGGGACTGGTGACCTACTAAGGGCGACAATATGAGAGCATAACCTTGCTTGTGAATTTGGCTGTCAGCTTCAATTAACCCACTTAACTAAAATCAGGCAGCATTGTTCCACATAGATATTTGTATCTGGCCCAACTTTGGTTAGAGAATCCATATTTGCAGGGTCATATACCACAAAGAGTTATTCCAGATACACAATGGCCTTGACTGAACAAAATCACTGCCAAGTTAAAGGCATATTCCACTACAAATGATGTTTGTCCAATGACTACTACCCACATACCAGTGCCAGATAAATTGCAGCTGTGCCAGACAAATGCCAAACTTGGCCAAATTGTCTAAATAGGGTGCCTTAGGAGTTATTAGTATTGCCTATTGGAAAAAAAAAGTCCGGGTTTCTAGGATCTGCGAGTTCCATACCCTTTCAAAAGCATCCAGATCAGGAACACTTTTCAGACAGAGTCCTCAGGGGCTGAATATTTAGAAATGTACGGGATTTAGATAATTTTGGTTTGTTTTGGTGATATACACACACCCACCTTGTTCTGCTGATTGGTAACACTGTATTGTCATTTAGGTTGATTTCCATTTTTCTCACTTACCCCTACGCCTACTCTTTAGCTCCTAGGGCTAGAGGAAGAGCTGTAAATATATCCCTATGAATCGGGACAGATCTATTTCACAATCAAATGGAAATTTGACGTACCATATGTGAGTCCCTTGTGAATGTTAATGCTATCAGTCTAAATAACTACACTCTATTCATATAAAACTAGCTTGTTGCTGATTTAAAATACTTTTGCTGACCTATATGTAAACATGGGACATAAACACCAACATGAAGAAATGGTTTACCAAATTTGTCTCTTTTGGCCAAGCTGGCTATTCATATTAACCTTTGAGTGTCATTTCTGAGTTAACTTGAAATAAAGTGCTATATGGCCCTTCGTCTAGCCCCACCCCTTCATTCCGAAAATGGGGCAAAGGGGCAAGGGCTAGAAATGGAACTCAGCCTTAGTGTAGTTTGAAGAGAGCTGAGATCCTCGACGAGATCATGTTTGAAGAGTCTGATAAACTACTGTACAAACTGGGGATTTTCTTTCAATTGGGCATTTGAAAGTGTTTGTGAAATATGTTTGTGAACAATGTTGGCGTTCTATCAGGAAGAGTTTATGAGTGTTATAAGAGGTTATGTTCCATTTGGTTAAGAGTGTTATAGAGCAGTGTGCGCTGTTTTTGGGAGGAGCTTTAGGCTTGAGGGAAGAGCGAGGAATGGAGAGGAGGAGTTGTAATGTAATTTCTTTTTTGTGTATCTCCAGAGATTGGTGCAAGTGAGATGGTCGTTAATTAGGACTTAGGTCTTAGGGGAAGATGTGTCTGAAGCGATGGGATGTAAAATGTAATTAAAAGGGAAATAGAAGCTCTGTGCATGGCGTGTGTGTGCATGAGTACCTACTAGACTTAGAATAAATTCAGAACTGAAGCATTGGATTGTTTCGTTTTAATTCAAGTGTGAATTTGAATGCATTTGATAAAAAAACAAAAAATAAAATAAAAAAAGGGTGAAGATTGCATTGAAACACAACATATAAATAGTTTTTATTTTTTAGTTGTTGAAAATTAATTTTGAACTTTTTATGTAACATAATTATCTATATCATTCCTTTGATTTAAACACATTTCAATTGAGGGTCTAAATAACTCTGTGCTTTGAAATCTTGTTCCGTAAAACAACAAATGTGTATTTCTAGTAACACAATTTAGAAGCTAAAATAAATGAATATGCCAAGTGGATCAGGATTGGTGGATTGAGTTGAGGATAGGTTCCACTGTTACCCTAATTTGAAGTAAAATGCTGATTAGTATTGGAATTAAAGCATTGTTCTCTAATAATTTCAAGAAAACCGATCATAGCGCTGGCATCAAAAGTAACCTCTGTATTTCTTGCTTTGCAGTCACATTGGGATGGTCTGACCGGACGCCTGTGCTTCAACAAAACCACAGGACTGCGCACCGACTTTGATCTTGACATTGTGAGTCTTAAAGAGGATGGTCTTCAAAAGGTAAACCAGCCACAAACACACAACAACTCCATCAAACAGACATAATGTTAAGCAGAGAAATGAAAACACTGCTGTTGCTATGTCTTCCAAGCTTTTTTGCACAGTAGGGGGGTTGAAATGATCAAAAGCTGTTTCTTCATGCTAATGCAGGCTGTTCAAGGGATAGTTTTTGCTTAAAGAAAGATTCTGTAATAGTTTTGCTCTGTGTTATTCCACTCACATGATTCTTTTATTAATCCCCAGTACATCTCCTTCACAAGGTTATTTATTGACACCAATGCAACTCGTGGCAAAAAGGCAATGCCAACTTAATTGAATCAGCCCAAGCAACTTCAGTAGTTTAATCTTATTTATAGAAAGTCTCAGAAATACTTTTTTTTATGCCAATAAAGCTGTACTCATACAAGAAGTGATGTATTTAACAAGGAAAAGAGCAACACTTGAACAATTGTTTTTTCCAGGAAATTAACAACTTTAGAAAAACTTGTATGATACGATCGAAGCAGAACACAATAAAATAAATCTTTATTTTTAAATATTTACATAACTGGAAAGCTGACAATGTAACCAGCATCTGACAAGCCACATATTAGATAATGAAGCAATGTCAGCAATAAAGATGAAAAAACAGATTTTTTTTTCATGAAACTGAGCTCATATTGTGTCTATTACACAAACACAGTTCCTCCGAATAACCCATCCATTTAAAAAAAAACATAATCGGTTAGATTTTTAGGACAGTTTGCTAAACATTTTTCGGGAGGAGTTAATCTGGATGCGCCACCTACGTCAATTATTCCATTAATCTCCATCCATATATACCAGACCATCCATCTCCTCCCTGACTCAGTCCGAGCCAGCTTCACTGCATCCACCTTTCTCCCCTTCACCTCTAACGTAAGGTCCAGATGATCTAACTCTTGAATGTGATTTTCCTATGTCCTGGAGGCATTTTCAAAGTTGTTTGGTCCTTCTATGGTTCTGTAGGCTTTGTATGATAAAGAACAGATTCTCATACTATTATTATCATGCGTTTCCAAAACTACCAACAAGGCATCAAACTGAAGGACAGATATCCCTGATTTCGATTGTGTGGAGATGGCTCACTGGACTGACACGTGTGCTGCAGATGAGCGCTCCGGTGCAGAGTCACCCTGTGTTAAAACTGCTACAATTTTGGTCCTGCTGAGGTTTTCCTTCCTCCTTACAGATGATAGAGCACAGACTTTTCAGAAATATTCATTTTATTTTTAGTATATAGGTATAGTTTGATGAGAAGTGCAGGCCCATTTGAAAAAAGGATTTTTTTATAGGTAGTATTTGAGGGATAATCCAGTTTCTTTGTTGAGTCAGTTTTTTCAACAGTTGAATACATCAAATAAAGGGACTTTAAATGAGAAAATTGTGTATTAAAGGTAACTTTATTTTGTAAATCTTTGGATGAACAGAATGCTGATAATAAAATTATTTGTATTGTTTATGTTTCTAATACATTTCGTTGAGCTTTCTCACGCAGATGCTATTTTTACTTTTTGACTTCTGTGCACAGTAGGAGGGATGAAATGATCAAAAGCTTTTGTTTTCTGCTAATGTTTGCCTGTTAAAAAACATCCATTTTCTTGATTTAGATTTTCTTGCCAAAGACTCTTTCATCTTGCCGCAGAGCAAAAATGCTTCAAAAGATTTTTGCTGCTTTGATAACTTTTAAAATTTGAACTGAGATCTATAGAACCTTTTGTAGCTTGTCTCATCCAGTCACCATTGCTGTGCAAATAAAGAGCAATTTGTGTCTTACGTTTAATTTACCTCCTAACAAGGAAGCAAATGAGGTAGTTAAACATAAGCATGAGTTTGAGGATCATAAAGCAAATTGGATTAGTGTGCAAGTACCGTTAATTGCAAGCCTCTGTTAATGACCAACTGAAGTTACACATAGTGCTGTAATGTATTATGCAAATATATCTGCATTGGGAAAACTAGAGTATTGTGTGGTCATCAATAGCTCCAGTTTTAATATTTTAGTTCAGTGAACATTTTAATTCATTCACAATTTAAGAATCCAATGATTGATTCACAAGGATAAGCTTATCTTGTATTACAATGATAGGCTTACATTGGAATTAAAATAAGGGTATTTTATTTAGCAGCTTTGCAATTCCATTTACATTAAAGAGGCCTCTCGGCAGGAACAGGTAGAAAGAAAAATCACGTCATGTTCTATGGAAATGTTAACCATGGAAAATGGAGAGAAGGTATAAGGTTTTGGTTTCAAAAGGCTATAAATCTAGAAAAAATGTGCACAAAAGGTGCATAAAAGTATATCTTTCTGATTAA
Source organism: Danionella cerebrum (assembly GCA_007224835.1). Lineage (NCBI taxonomy): Eukaryota > Metazoa > Chordata > Actinopteri > Cypriniformes > Danionidae > Danionella > Danionella cerebrum. Next base: position 172,298 of record SRMA01010573.1, read on the forward strand.
ATCATAATGAGTCTGTAATAACATCACAAAAATCAAATCATATTTTTCCTCAAAATGCTATAAATCCAAAAATCTACTATATATATATATATATATATATATATATATATAGAGAGAGCGAGAGAGAGAGAGAGAGAGAGAGAGAGAGAGAGAGAGAGAGAGAGAGGAGAGAGAGTGAGAGAGAGAGAGAGAGAGAGAGAGGAGAGAGAGAGAGAGAGAGAGGAGAGAGAGAGAGAGAGAGAGAGAGAGATCTACTATTAAGATTAACAACCAAAAAAAAAAAAGACTATAAAAAAATGATTAATTTGTAAAGCAAGTCCCAAACTTGCACATCATCATCTTAATAGGACACTGGGATCAATTACTTGTTTAATTTGCAGTTTAATCAATAACCAAAGAAAAATTCACCCAGTGCTCCAGAGAAAGTCCTTTTACAGACAGGTCAGAAATGAGCTTAATGTCTATAGAATATCTTACTAGTCCCAAATTTCTATTTCATGACGTGTCCCTATTATTGTTCATTTGATGGCTTTAGGCTCCTCCCCACAGATAGAACGGGCAAAGGCAATATCCATGTAGTAACTGAGCTCAATGTAGGGTAATAATTGGTGTTTATAATTATTACTTCTATATTTGACAGACATTCAAATTAAATTCAAAAGCATTTCATTCAAACCACAACTCAAGTAATTTTTAAAGATCATTTTGCTTATAATTCTCTTTCTCTGTGGTGTCATGAATGGTATCTTCTTGCACCATCTGCACCAGGTTCAAGAGTTCATTTGTACATTTGTTCACATGTCCCATGACATCCCTTTTAATGTGTTAGAGGTTACATGGCCATCTGGATTTTTATCTTTGAGCTGGTTTTTCAATAGTCTCCTCCAAAGATGCTCAGGAGGTTTATGAAATTGCAGATGCCCCTACATCACATTACAAAGGCACTGTAAAAATGTTAACTGATAATCATGCTTGAATTATTGTCATGTGATCAAAAATTGTGCAAAATTTATTTTTGATGTAAATTTGCACACAGAGCAGGAATATATAAGCAATAAGAATAAAAAGAATGAAAGGAACTTAAACTCTTCATATTATTTTTTTCAATATATACTGCTTTGTTTGTACAGCATTTAAAGATAAACTGCATTCATTTCAACAGCTAAAATGCATCTTTTATGTTGGAACCTGCTTTGACACATTTGCACAGCTAAAACAACTCTCACTATAAAACAAAATAAATAATGGGTATGTTTGTCTTTTGATTGCTTTTTCTGTGGTGCCCAAATGTTCATAAAGTTGAGACTGAATCACAAGAGTGTCAAGAATTTATTTAATTGTTTTGGATTAAGTGAAATCTTTCTGGAAGAAATTCAAATATTTTCAGCAAGAGTCAATATGTTATACACACGAAATGGGTGAAATAGTATAGACTTTTTGGGTTAATCATCACTGTTTTTTTTCCTTTTACTTTGCTGCTTTAGAGGTGTCTGGAGGTCAGATTGAGAATGATATTCATCGGAAAGGAGGGGGCAGTGCCATACGCCTCCAGACAGAGATAGATCCAGACAGTGATGAGGCTATTTGTAGGAATGATTTGTTGAGGAGTGACTAAACAATATGGAGAACTTCCTCTTTCTCGCCCCAGGGGTTTGTTTGTGCAAAACTTGCTTAATTTGCTCTGATTCGCTATGTGCTGATTATAGTGGGATGATTCACAATACATCTATTTCTACTCCTGTTGTCTGCTTTTGACTGTGAACGTCTGTACTTAATTAATTGTAACTTTTCCCTTCCCTTACAGAAAGATTTTAGGCATTTTTACATGTTGATTTGCAGTGTATGGACGATCAATGAATCCTTTAGTCAATTAATACAATCTATCTTTACATTTTTTATTAATATAATGAGTGTTCCTTTCATTTTATTTACTTTAATTCGTCACATGGAATATAATGTCCAGTAGATTTTAACAGATGGTTTCAGCTGTTTTTCCCCCATGTGTGAAACCAAATAGAACTACCTTTATTTTGTTTCTTAGGTCTTCATCCAGCAAAGAATTACAGGGTCTCATAGTGCAGAATCAGCTATGTACACAATTTTAGAAAGGACCTTAACACTCCTGTTAAACCCTAAAACCCGGACATGCCTGTTAACTTCTGGATTCTAAAAAAAGCTCCTCCCCTCTAAGTTTGTCATTTCAATTTCAAGTGTATAATTTTCAAATGATAGTGTAATGAAAAACATGACTGACAGCATATCTGTTGGACAGATAGAACCACTCTGATGCCATTGGTTGCTCTAAGTCTACCCTGTCATTCAAGTGGGGAGCGGGACAATAATAATTTTCCATTTTTGGAAGGTAATGTGTCTGCTGGTGGTTCAGAGACAACAGGAGAGTTAAAACTAGGAGTCTCATTCTCATCTGAGGATCAGGATCCACCAGAATATCCTCTGTCTCAGACACGTTCTCCTCTATGTCACTTTCCTGTCAATAACCTGTGACTAAATCTCACTGACAGAAAACCTTTGCTTAGAGGCCACTTTGACTTGAGAGAGCATAACAAGACCACCTCTCTTGTAAACCACATGATTTATTTTTTTCTCTCCCACAAAAACATGGGAAATATCAAAGTTCTTGTGAGAATGAGCAGTCTCCCTATTGCCATGTCATGTCAACTGTCAGTGGTTCTATGAATGCTATAGGTATGGTTTTGTTACTTTCTTTTTAATATACGAGGGTTAACCTAGCTTTGAGCATGAAACCGTTTGAACTGCCCCAGTAACATTTATCAATTTAATCCAATTGTATGTTTGGCATTTTTCCGGTTCAACATTTTCTTTGGCAGAATGAAATTGAGAAAAAGTAATCTCTTTTTGTGCAATTGCCCTTCCTCTGTGTTAATGTATTCCAAGTGTATGCAAGAGTCTAGCTACTCATGAGACCGAGCGCAGTCATACTGGCATAAAAAACAGAAGAGCCAATCAACTAATGCTTCTGAATGAGCCCAACACAGGGCTGCTAATGCAGTCAGATGGGCTATTGGGTCAAACAGGTAAACGAAACATGTTCTGACTGCATGCATTTAATCTCTTTGTAGGTGGGGAAATGGAGTACATCCGGAGGGCTAAACATCACTGAAGTGCCCAGGCAAAATGGCATGAACATCACAGATTCACTCTCCAACCGCACACTGGTCATCACCACCATCCTGGTAAGGTCGTCCACATGCTATGAAAATGATAATGATTCAAATAATGATCTTTTAGCATTTTATTTATTTTTTCATTGTCATTATTTTAATAACTTGCATTGATATTTGGGAAAGTTGAGAAGTTGGATTTATAGCATACTAAAATAGAGGTGACAGTGAAGAATTGAAGGACAACACACAACTGTATCTATACAATTCAGGGTTTCCTTGAGGTCTTAAAAAGTCTAAAAACCCAAATTTCTGTTCTGGGTCTTAATTTTCTGACACACTTCAGATCGAATGTGCTTGTGACAGATTCCCCAGCATGCACTGCGCGAGCCAGCACTTATGTTTGTTTAACAAAGATGACTGTAAATGACAAAAATTACTTTATTACTGGTTGCTATTGCAAAGTTTTTAAGATAATGTTAGTTTTTAAGTAATAAATACAAATGTAATGCCATGTAATGGATTCGCTCATGAGACCAAAAAAAAAAAAAAAAAAAGAAATTCATAGTTTCACGATAGATTTCATGTCATAAGTGCCTACATAGGTCCGAACACGTTTTTGTAAATCACAGAAGAATTTATGTAAGAAGTTATGAATTTTGTTTTCTTTCAGAAACGTTTGGTTGCTAATCTGAAGTTCTTTCCATGTGTTAACAAGGAACAGGAAGCAAAATGTTCACATGTCAAATTTATCTAGGACTCTGGGACTTTTTTTTAACCTTTATAAGGTGTTGATAATATTTGCAATATTTGTGCATCATTTTTCCAAGGGTAGTTAATTTATGATAGTTTGTGGAAGTTTGGTAGTTTTAGATAAACTTAAGTATGACATGAGTTTTACATTTTGGTATTAATGGTCTTAAAAAGTCTTGAAACCCTGAAGTCTTGAAACCCTGTAGTACATTTTTGCAGCACGGTGTTGTGCTGTTAGCGGTAGGTCCTGTAAACAAGGATATACCTGGTGTATGTATTGGCTTAGTCATCATTCCGAGCAGTTTGTGTTGTTCGATCCACACCTACATTGATTTCCACTGTCTCTGGTAACTCTAATGACAATATGTCTAAGGATTGTGAGTCAATAAAGATAATGGTTTTCAGACTGGTTACCAATTTCCAACCATTTAGGGTTAGGTTAAGTTCCCACTTATTGTGCTCGAATGGGTTCCTTTTCTTGGTATCACATGACACCTATTTCCTATGCATGAAGAAGAAAACCCTTTACTCTTTTTGTCTTTCTACAAATTTCATTTCATCTCCTAGTGTTCTTTAGCTCATTTGAGGTCAGCATATGAGCTGCTTTTCAAGTAATGAAGTGCACATGCTCCAGATTCTCATTTCCTCTCAGAGAAATACCAGATAGCTTGGTACCTTTCAGAGTCTTAGTCCTTGAAACAAATTGACCTGGCTGAATCAACAACATAAGATGTCTTCCCTGGTTTCAGATCAACCTTTTTCCCTGATTGGTTGTGAATATAGTCGAAGATAGTGCCATTTATTAACTGACTTTTCATTGCAAATGAAAAGAAACAACTACTTAAGATAGAGTGTAGTGTTTTGTGGTCCGTTTTTTTTTTTTTTTACAATGAAAACCTTATGTTACATTGCTAGTTTCAGATAAATTAGTTTGATTGGGTATTTGACACAGAATAAAATGAATACTTGTTACCCATTATGCATCTGATCAAATCGAATGAACCCAAACTTCTTTGCACATGTTATATACAATTAACTATTATGATTAATCAGACATAATTATGCTAATCCTGGAACTACAAAATCAATTTGTTTCAGTATTCTGACACCCCTCCTGAATCTGATTTAAAAATAAATGTTGCAGTTAACGCTGTTGCAGTAAATATATGCTGGTTAAATTCCACTTTTCTCAAAACCAGGTACTAGCCCAAGTAGCACGTCTTAGAATACATTTCTGCTCTTTTTAACACTCCATTCTTTTCGATGCCCCAAGGGCTGCATTTATGCATGTCGCAGGAGTGCTTTGAGATTTTGTTTCGTCGACAAGAACTTATTTTGGACAGGCATATGAGTTATTAACTGGGATAAACACTGTTATTAAATGTGGCCTGAGCTGCAAGGGTATAATTATGACTCACTGTCTTGATAGGATATAATCAGTGACTTTCTAGTACAAAATTGTGGCCCCAGGATTTGTTGTTTTAGATGGAAACCAATTGGTTCTTTATGCATTAAACTTGGGTATTAAATAAAGGTCAGTCTAAAGTGAGGAATAAATTGGAATATAAATGAATAATAACCAAGCTCACGTAACATTTATAACAGGGGATTGTTTTCTGATATCCTAAAGCCTCACTGACAACTTTCTGCTGAAACATGCAACCTAGTGCTGAGAAAGCAAAAGCTTCCCCTGCACTTAGTAAAAGTACAATATCATCCTTGGTCTATTGAAATGGCCACTGACAAATTAGTCAAACTTTTAAATAACCCCACTGTAATTGTCCTTAAATGGTGGGGGTTATCGAAAAAGATATTAAAGGATGTTTTTTGTGTTTATTGTTTTAAGACATATTATAAATGACATACTAACATGTATATGTGATGATATGTATTATGTAATAATTTTTTTTAGTCAAATAGAGAATTTTCCCGAAGCCATGCCAGGGTTTAATTCTCTTTTGTATACGCATACATTATTAAAACCTTTAGGAATGATACCCTCCAGTAACATCTATTGTACTTCTTTATTCTGAGAGATTTAGATCATAACTTTGCTTAATTATTTATTTAATATAGCAAAAAAATGTGTTATATTGAAATATAAGTAAAGAGGGAATGGAAGGCAGGAGCTCACATTGGTAAACCCTGGACAGGTTTCCCGTCGATTGCAGGACCACATTCACTCCCCGTTCCCTGTCACAGTGAAGGGAAATGTAGAGACTTAAATTCATCTGAAGCATGTAATTGAACTGTGGGAGGAAACCACAGTACCTGGAGGAAAACCAATCATGCACGAGAAGAACATGCAAATTCCCCTGGCTGACCTCACTATTCATGGCTGACACACAGTAAAATCCTAAGAGTTAAATGAACTCTACTCAGAGTGTATTTCGTCTCACTCTATATAGAGTTAAACTGACTCTGAAGTTATTTAAATGAATCTATTTGAACTAAACAGTCTATTTTAACTCTGTACGGAGTGCATTTGGTCCCTCGCTGAATTATTAATTTTTATTTTGCATTTTCCTGTGCAGTATTGGGGGAAAAATGAAGAAAATAGATAATTAAATAACTTTATGAGAATTTAACTCTTATGAGTTTACTGTTCACAGTGAAGTCCATGACAATGATTTATCAGATAATTTTCTGTGCCTTTTTCATTTTTGTTTAAGCTCATTTGGTTATTTTGGTGTTTGGCTCTGTATACAGTGAATAGAAATGGAAATCTCTACACATTAAGCTGCTTTCAGAAATGAGAGACAAAACATTGAACAGTATTGAATTATTTGGGATATGCCTCTGTTCTATTTGTGCAGGAGGAACCATATATCATGCTTAAGAAATCTGACAAGGCACTCATAGGAAATGACCGCTTTGAAGGTTTCTGCATTGACTTGCTGAAAGAGATGGCCAGCATTCTAGGCTTTTCCTATGAGATCCACCTTGTCCCGGATGGAAAGTATGGGTTTCAAGATGATAAGGGCCAATGGAATGGAATGATAAGGGAACTCATGGAACACGTAAGTAAAGCTTTTCTAATGCAAAAATGCTGGGCAGCAAATGACATGATTTTAGCTTGTTTCAGCATGTTCTTCGTTACCATTTGAAACTCAAATCAGATTTAAAGCAACTTAATCACTATGTGCCACTTGCTGCTGATCGTTGGCTTTCTCATGGTCTTCTAGAGTTGTTTCCTCAATTCTAATGTTCGAACAAAACAAGGAGATACATTTAAGAAAAGTATCGGTACTGGAAAGTATCTTGATACTGGATTACCGGATTGAAAACAATGGTCATTGCAATCGATTTCACACAGAACGAGGATTTTACCCTGCATGACTTTAGACTCTCAACCAAAGTTGTGAAAACAGTTCGAGTAGAGAGAATCTTTGTTACTTCACACTATGCGATTGTCACACATGCACTAGCCAAAATCTTGCAGCCTGTGTACTAGCATAAAAGATTAAGGATTAAAAATGTCTCTTGTTGGAAGACTTATTTAACACAATTTATTTTGTGCTCTATCCTAAACGGGATGTCATTGCCAATATGTGGTTACATTTGTAGGGAAAATTGACTCGGGGTAAAGTTCTCTGATAGCGATTCAAACTTTGAGGCAAGGTGATGTCTAATTCTAGACATCTGTTCTGTGGTTATGCTTTAGAAGTCAGATCTCAAGACCATATGATGTGAAATCCAACTAGAATTTACCACATAAACTAAGAAACTCTACCCCACACATACGCACTCCCCCACACACGTTCACAGGCAAAAGCCAGGTAATACTTTACTGAATTATGTCAATTGTTGTTGTTTTACAAAACCCTTTCAGTATTGTAATTGAATTACACACAGCTTGAAGAGTTTGATGTAACAGAGGGGTCATGATGAGGAGGAAAGGCTGGCTTTTGGAACATAGTTCATTCATTCATTAATTTTCTAACCCTCTTATTCCCTAACTCCAGCACACATTGGCGAGAGGCAGGGTACTGTCCATAGGATAGGTTGACAGTCCATTGCAGGGCAACATTCACTCACACATTCACACCTCAGTGAAATTTAGATTATTCAATGCAAACTCCTTCCAGGAAGGTCACCGGCGAGTCTCGAGCTGACAACCTTCTAACTAGAAGGCCATAGTGCTACCCACTGCGGCACCGTGCCACCCTGGAACATAGTTTTTTTTTTTTTTTCTTGCTTATTGAAGATGAAGAAATCTGGGATGTCCTTTGTGATGTCAACAGACACACCTGTGTCTCTCATTGAGTTCAAGCCATTTTGTTTGAAGGAACCTGTGAGTTTTTTTGTTCTCAGGTGTGCCACAAGCTGGACTGTTGGACAAAGTTGTTGCTGTTGTGACAATGTGGCAAGGAGTTCTGGAATAGGAAAGCTTAAAGCGGGAGGGTAGAGTTTGAGTGTGAGAGTTGGGCGGCCATGCCTGCTTTACCCAAGGGTCCGTAGTCTTTCAGCACAAGCTTTATCAATTCAGAACAGGGATGCAATCTTTAAATAATGCATCTTATTGAGGGTAATGCCCACTCTAATTACTATAGTGAAGACTTAAAGCAGAATGATGTAGTCTAAGGAATTTTTTAGTAATTCTGTATGAATTAAGAAATGCCTTTGCAATTATCATACATGAGTTTGAAATAGAAATACAGTGAACCTTTTTTTTCCATTACGTATGTATATTATAAGAGAAAATATATAGCGTATATATAATATATACACCCTTGTAACTTCCAACTCTATCGTGGTGAGTAAAATACTGTACAATTGTACAGTACACACCATAACAATCTTCTATTTTTTTATGTTCACTTACTGTTTTATTGCTTATCATTTGTGCCTGTGTACTGTATGTGCAGGGCTCTAGAGTGCGACCAATTTGGTCGCATATGCGACCTAATTTCTCAATGGTGCGACTAAAAAAAATCAAAGGTTGCACCGGTGCGACCCGTCGTTCGAGTGAAAAAAAAAAAACGAAACTCCGGCCGGTCCGCCTCTCAATTCGCGTTTACCGCGCCGCTGAAGCCTCAGACTCGCGCAAACGCGTCTTTGCATTGACTTAACATGGAAACCCTCCGCGCTTACCGCGCGAACCGCGTTCGATGTGAACGTACCTTTACAGCGGCAGGCAGCTGCAAACAGATCAGACGAGGCCGAGATGATAATTAAGTTTAACGTTGCCTACAATATTGCTAAAGAAGAACTCCCCTTCACTAAATTCAAGTCCGAAATAACTCTTATGAAGAAAAATGGTTTGAACGTAAACCCGACGTACAGCAATGATGTCACGCGCACCCAATTTATAGGAGTCATCGCAGATACATTGAAAAAAAAAAAAGACGTCTGTGCAAATTGTGAACAGTGCGTACATGGAATTCCTGATCGACGGAGGCACATATATCGGCACAAAGGAATGCATCATTGTGTATAGTCGTATCTTGCGGAAAGGAAGAGCGATGAATATATTATTGAACACAGTGAGGTCGAGCATGCTCATGCCCAAGGTAAGCCATGTCATGTCATGGAGCCTATGTCAATAATATGCCTACCGTCTCGTTACTGCATTAACCATAATATTCTGATACTTAAAAATGAAAAAAATAAAAAATAAATAGGCTGCATTATAAACTCTTTATCTGGGTAGTAAATGGTATTAGCGTTTTTATTTGCTGCTCTTAGGGACCAAAATCAGTTTAAAGTTTAAATTTCAGCTCAGTAAAGCACTTTAAACACCTTTTCAGTAAGTTTTAGTTACCTTTCTTGTGGAATTGTGCTTCAAATAAAGAACTTTATATTGACCAGGTTGTTAGTTAATCATTTACAAGTCAATATTGTCTATGGACAGTGATTTTAAAAAAAATAAATAAATAGAGAACTAAAAAAAGTGAACTTGTGAAAATGCGGTGTTAAATGTGATGCAGTTGAAAATTGAAATTAAAAGCAGGGCTCTAGACTAACTTTTGTGCTGGTGCACCTAAGAAAAAAATTTAGGCGCACCAGTGCAACCAGTGCAAAAAGTTAGTCTAGAGCCCTGATGTGTGTATTATAGATATCTGTACATTACTGTAAAGGGTGGTTTGTTAACAGTACTATGTAAAGGGAGGGTTTAAAAATTCTGAATACTGAATACCTGTTAAATAAATACTGTAAATATGGTTTTTCAGCTATCGCAGCCAGTTCTAGATGGACCCTCCCTGTGTTAACCCGAGATGTCACTACACATTTATTAATGGTATTGTTGACTGGGTTTCACTTTGTCCTCATTTGCACTGACAGTCGAATGTGACCCAAATTCAGATTTGTTGCTCATATGTGACTCAAATGGGATCTGATCTACGATAGTCAAAAAGGAAATCAGGCCTCATTCATAGGTGGAAATAAAGCAGACCTGCACCAACATGCAAATCTGATTTTCTGATGCATCTATAACTTGATTAAACTGAGTTTTGAAGTTGTCTTCAGTTTAATTGTGTCACCTGGAAAGTGTATGTGGAAGCACGAAAAACGATTGAATATGGTGAAGGAATATTCCTTTTTTGTCCTTCTCTGCCTGAAAATCATGTGGTTATTCAACATTAGCGAAATTAGCTTACAGAAAAAAGTTATCATTGAGCATATTTCACTTGTGTCCTTCATTTTTTCTTCACAACACCACAACATCCTATAGACCTTGTTCTGCTGACATGTGTCCGTCTGTATGTATTGCGAGACAATAGTATGTCTTTTCGTGAGTTACCTGCTCGGGAGTGGCATTGCATGCCGCACTTGATGCATGTGAAGTCGGATGGCCTCTGTTGCTGTTGCTTCCTCTTGGACAATTCCTGGGTGGAATTCTTCTCACAATGAAGTGAACACAATGTTCTCTGCCTGACTACGAGTCTACAGGCTGGGTGGTCGTCTGCTTATCTTTCCCATGAGTTGGAGTTGATAGAGAACTTCTTCATGTCCTCCTTGTAGACGTCATTGAATCACAGTTTTGTTAACCTTTGGCCTTTGACCAACTAGACGTACAGTAGGGCTTTGGGAATCCGGCCTACGGCCACTTTTTTGACATGGACGAGCCTCCCGGAGATGTCTCTCACTAAGAACTGCATGAAAGCAGCTCATGTTTTGGATCAGCTCATGTCATGAGTTGGCACTCTCTGACTAATGGATAGCAGATGATAGCACACGACTGGCACTCTCTGACTATTGGATAGCACATGATACGTGACATTCCCTCTTTTTTTTACTTTTTTGAACTTTCTCACTCTCTTTTCCCATTGTTCTTTCGCGGTAGCGCAAACTCCTTGATAATAGAATAGAGATACAAACAACCAATCCTAAAATCCCCAATCCTAAGTGTGTTTTTTGTTTAAAGTTAAAAATTAATTTGACATAAGATTCCTAACAGGTATGGTTGCATGGTTAAATAAAGTTCGCTTTTGACACTTTGCATAAGTTAACGCTACTTTATTTCTGGATACAACGTTGCTACTTTACACATACGCTCTATTCTCTATATCAGGGGTCACCAACCTTTTTGAAACCGAGAGCTACTTCCTGGGTATTGATTAATGCAAAGGGCTACCACTTTGATACCCTCTTCTGATTTTAATAATTAAGGATATTCATCTCTGCAAAAACACTGATCATGTGAATTATATCTCACACTGAATATGAATTAATTAACAAGGTAGTAAACAAATAAATATTTATATGCAACACTTTATATTTATGATTTGTCTTAGTGCAAGTTCAAAACACTTCAAAATGATCACTTCTACAAGAGTGATTGGTTATTGGGAAGCCTGGCATTGCGTTTCGGTTTACCAGTATGATGTACTCTGAGTGAGTTTTGAGATGGTGTCGTGAAATGTCTCTCCACGTTGTGCCGCTTGGTTATCACCGCCATAGTCGTCGCACAAATGAGAAAAACATATGCTCCTTCCACAGAAGTAAAAAAAAAAACTTTACTTCGCATTCGTCGCGAATATTAAGAATATTAAATGATCTTTCAATGAGTCAATCATCTCATTTTCGCTGTGCTTCTTCATCATAGCGCATCATCCTTTCGACTCTCCCCGGTCGAAATTCATTTATATATATTTATTTTTTTTATTTATATTTTGTCACATTAAGCTTTGTCACGTGCAAGTGTCATTTAAACAAGAATAGCAATCATATTAAATTAGATTCAGATCACTGGAAAGTGGCGCTATTTGAGCTATTTTTAGAACAGGTGGCAGGCGACTCATGTGGTCCTCGCGGGCACCGGGTTGGAGACCCCTGCTCTTTATGTATTATATAACATGTCTTCTCTTTATGTATTAACCAGGTAAACCTCAATCACCATAGCGCCCTCTACTGCTCTTTAATGTACTACAATCACAAAACACTGTATTATTTTATGCAGAAATGAATTTGTGAATATGTAATAATTATCCACGATATATCAGGTATTAACAATGTAAAAAGGTTCAAGTACAAAAATTTACTCTGAACAGTTTCAATCACAAGGAACACATTCATGTTATAAAAGTCAACCACACGATAGATTAAGGGAAAAGACTTCAGCACAATATTTTGTACATTTGTTTTAATCTGTACATTGACAGAACACTTACAGTTTGGTGTCCACACTGTTTCAGGAATGGATGAAGTTACGTGTCATGTGCTATCCAATAGAGAGCAAGTCAGTACTGTTCCAATAGTAGGAAAGTGCCAGTCGAAGTCTGCCAGTGGCAGTCGAAGTGTTCCAGTGAAACTCTGTAGCCAGACACTTTTGAAGCTGTTGAGTTTCCTTTCGTGACTCACTTAAGTAATCCAGGTGTCGATGCCAGAGAGAAGAGTGCTGAGTGTGGAGGCTTGGTAGATGCATAGTATGGTCTTCTCAGTGAGGTTGTTCCACACTTGCTGGTTCAGTTTGGATTGTAGCTGTGGCTGCCTTGGTGATCCTGGTGTTGATCTCTGAATCGATGGGCGGCAAGCTAGGGATAGTGGATCCGAGCTAGGTTAAGTTTTTGACAACCTCCAGGGTGTATCTGTCAATGGTGATGTTTGGAGGGGTCTCTGTGCCCTGATCCATGACGTTGGAACTCCTTGCAGACCTGGGAGAGGCAGGTGACAAGCTGCTGAGGTCTGTATCTGTGCATATTGTTATTGCAAGTGTAATGTTATACACTAGAAGTCCCAGACTTTTGTGAGGCCCTTTTAGCTGACCATCTTTTGGCTATGTTTAGCATCCTTTTTATGTGTAAATATGTTCATTACCTGAGGAATCTGTAGGGGTGGGGTGGTTTTTTTTTTTTGCTGGTGGCATGTTTGTTTGTGTAGGAGAAGGAATGCTGTGTGGGTTAGTAGCTTTCATGTATAGCAAGGAGAGAACTTGATTTCTCACCCTTGTGACTTGGATCAGAATTCCGGACGCTCATCTCTCTGAGCTGTCTTCAGGTTAGATTCAATTTCATATTGTTTCTCATTTAATTTCAAACAAAGTGAAAAGTAAAAACCCAATTCCTGTGGGTTAAATAGGTAGAAAAGACAAATAGCTGCTCTCTGGGATTTTTAGTGTGAAAAGAATGTGAGAAAAAAAATAATTTATATTTGATATAAGATATATCGATATACGATATAATTGAGCATCAAGGCCTGCAATGTAAACAAGTAAACAAGCCCCTGGTTCAATCTGCCTGTTGCTCTCAGACTTGATCCTGGTTCTTTACTCTTATTGCAAAAATCAATTCACATTTACAAAAACTTTTCTCAACTGGTTTAGTTTGTGTCACGTCTTCTCCCATCCTCCTTTTTCACTTTTTTCCACCTGACGTCTACATTCAATGTTGAAAATGAATGGGATTGTGTCACTTTGTCAATGCCAGTGTGGATGGTGCTTCCAGTGACTGTGAAAGCATGTACCACTCTTTGTATCTCGATCTATTAGTGATGGACCGGTGAACTTTCCAAGGTATATGCAATCTTGCACTTTGTTTGTTGAGAGGAGGAATAAACTCCAGCAGCTCCCCCTAACCCTTATTGGGAGTAAGTGGGTACAGTATTGAAAACAGAAGGATGCATTATGCATTCTACTAAAACGGCTACTGCTGATGCAGATTCAAGCTTACCTTTCATTATCATTCATTACGCCTTTCACTTTGTCCTGTTTTCTGATGCCAACAAAATGACACAGTAATGCAATTTAATAAACGAGTTGCTCTTTCCAGTATTGCTTTTTTATCTTTCAAAATACATGCTGTGAAGGTGATGGGACACACCTGTATGGCATTGACTCACAGCGAAGACATGGTAGCAAGTGCTGCCACAGCGAATACATGTTTAAATGCCACTACTGAGTCAGCAGAAGCAGACAATGCTGAAAGCAGATTCTTCTCAACGAGCTCAAGCCTATTCTCTAAAGCTGTAGTGTCGTCAAACTGGGGAGGGTGGAAGGCCTGTCACAGGGACGGCTGCTGCTGCGTTGGCTTCTCATCCCATCGCCCTTTTGCTGTCCTCACCCTCTGAGGTCACCAGGAGCCCAGGGCTGGAGAGCTGTAATAGCTTAAGTGGCATTTAGTAGAGGAAGTCATATGGTGGGAGTCAATGGTGAGGTGCTGCAAGGGTTGGGAGAGGTGACTTACTGCAGCAGTACTTAATCTTCTATGTGCTGTGACCAGATCTGTACTGATTGCAGTCACCTTGAGGGGAACAAAGGGATTATTGCTGGAAGAGTCAAAAATTTGAGGTGAGGTGGTTATGTGTACGGCATAACTCGAAAAGGTGTAAAACTAGCATAGCCTACATTTCGATGGACTGGAGTACTTACCCACTGAACTTCTGAGATTTTTCTTGCAGTCTTTCAAAATTGAATTATGCACAAACATTGTGATTAAGAATATTTCTTATAGAAATGTCAAAGAATATTCTCAGGATTTACCCACAAGGATGTCATCTAAATGTTAAGATATGGTTAAAATTGTAAGTTTTGGGGGGGTAATGAGACATTCTAAAAATCTTCACGCATATTCACAGATCTTTCACTCTGCATGCACGTTTGGGCCACCATTCAATCACTGCTCTATTCATATGGCATGATTGATTGGCAGAACAGGGGATTTCACACAGCGTGACTTTTAAGGAGATTCCGTAGGCGGCTTTGTCCCATGTTCACAAACTCGCTACCAAATACTCGCGAGATGTTACTTGAATCAGTCACCTGAGCCATTGGGTTCTAATAGGCAGAGGAAAAGTCCTTTTTGGAACTAAAAACATATACCTTTGTAACTCCTCTCCAATTGTCACTGCCCTGGTTGCGGCTCTCACTAGCTGCAGGTCATTGAAGATGTTTCGCCACTCAGAATGCATTTCATACTGCCTGGTTCTGAATTGCCGACAGCTCCAGATATTTAGCATTCCAACCATCTCTAAACCATACTGGTCAGCTACTCTCTTGGATCGCGTGCACAAGCACCAGTTTGCCTGTAATGCCTCTAAAACTTGGGGCTAAAAATGTGCACTCTGAACTGTGTTTTAGTGAACCAAAAATCCTTTCCTTATTGCATGATCAGCAGAGAAATATTCCCACAAAGCAAATATCACAGCTCAAGGAAATTTTCAGGACCATGCTTTCAACTTGTTGCCACAAAAATCCCCCTGTGTCTAAATTATTCAGCTTTTTATTATTTATGAAATATGTGCAAAGAGCTGTGCTTGAAACAAGTAACTGGAAATGAAAAATACAAACAGTTCTTGCAAATGAAACAGGAGCTCCAATCAGCAATTGAGTTATTAATTTTTTTATGCAAACTATAGTAATTGCTTTTGATTATTCATAGATATTCGTAAGCAGCATTTGCTCATTAATCCTTTAACCTGCTAATTAATCCTGATTAGGGTCACAAGGGTCACCTGTTCATATAATTATATAATTCCAGAGCAATACATTCCGTGTACACATAGAGACATGGAGAGGAGTTCTTTTGCTCTTTTATTCTTAAACTATGACACTGCATCATGAATTTAGTAAAAAAGAGAAAGCGGAGCAAGATCACATGCAGAATCCCAGTTGGCATATTTGTATTTTATACATAATCAAACTATTCTTCAAACAACTTTACGATTGTAAAAATGGAACGCTTTTGTACATGTTCCATTTTAAATGTAATCCCCCCATTTCTCAGTAAGAGGTGCATCTCATCAGCTTCATTTATCAAACATAAAATGATAAAATGATGAATGTGAAAAGACCTGGCAACAAATAACAGACTTATCATGTTTTCTCTCAACCAAATTAATCATTGCATTTCCATTAATATCAGAAGACTGTCCAGTTGGGTTTCCTGTCAAACATTTAATCCTCGTCTCATTTCGATGGATTTGAGGGTGTATTATACTTGAGCTTTATCAGATGGCCTGCACAGTATCGAAGGTGCTGTGTGTATTTTTAGGAGGACTCATTTTGCGGCTGAGTGCCCTTCCTGCTGCTGTCTATATAGATAAGCTGATCTGGAATCAGCAGACCTGAAAAGCAAACTAAGAAACAAGCTCTGGGAGCTGACCTCGGTCTGCCACGCGAGCCTGAGCTAGATGGAGTGTTTTCATGTGAGGAAACTCAAAGCCTTATCTCTCAAGACGGATTTATGGACTCGCTGATTTCTCAACCCGTTCTCTGCAAATGTTGCAGCTTGAGACTTTTATGAAAAACAATTTAAGACTTGAGTGCAGAAGGATATCTTTTTTAATGGAATTATTTTTCTGGAGTTATTTTCATGAAATTCTAACTGCCTTTTTCCTCAATGGTCCTTCATTTGTGTCAAATCAGTATGGAAGAACATTTTCAGTTGTAGACTACAGCTCAGTTATAGTGGTTATAGTGGTACAACAGGTTATAGTCTCATTTTCACAGGTTATTGTACATAATTCTATATAATAAATACAATATCCACTACATTTCTGTATAAAGTTAAAATTTTACTTAAAATACTTGCCTACATATGAATAGTTCAAAAAGATCCAAATCAGTAAATGTTCAACTGCGAACAAAAGGTGTTTTCTTTACCAAGAAAAAATTTACATAAAAACTATATTTTTTAGAAACTCATAATACGTTACAGAAATAAATGATCAAGTCTAAACCATTTTCAAAAAGGCATTTTTTTCCAAGAAATACTATATCCATGACATGTATTCCCCCAAATGCTACACATTCATTGCATCAATTTGTTTTTTTTTAAAGTAACAACAATACAACAATAAATAACAAGCAAAAATTATTCATATTTATGTAAACTCTCAAAATTGCAAATCGTTAAGTGCATTTGACCAGGTTAGCCAAGCATTGCTCAGGGTAGTGCGCTGGGGTACTCCGAGATGCCTTCACCCTGTTCGAGCCAGTGGCTTTCGGACAAGAGGTGTAAGGTCCTGCCATGTTGGTGCATCCACCATGCTCCGCGTTTATTGGATCCATGTGCCCTGTCATAGACTCCTTGTCGGGAAAGGGTCCAGCACCCTGTGAGTCAGCTGGCCTGGCGTGGCAGACCCGGTCGTTGTTGTGTGGTGGCTCTCGCTGCGTCTGCACCCCCCACCAGCAAAATTGCACATTCTCTACCAGTGTAGAGGGTGGTGGATACACTTGCTCTGGCTGCCACACAGGGCGTGTTTATTTAAAATTTATTTCATATTGCACCATAGAAAATTTAAATGGAGAGTCACTTGTCTCTTGCCTCTTGGGAGGGATTCCTCCAGATGCCCTCACCCAGATTGGTCTTGATTCCCTTGGCTTACAAGAAAAAATTAAAGTTAAATGAAAGTTATTAGTGTTTAATAATTAATGTAAATACTACCCTAACACCATGAGTTTTTCACTGGCTTGAGTAAGTCTGGTTTTCTTCATTCCACTGGTTTTAAAAGCCCTGCTGTTTAAAAATGTGACCCAATACATGTTTAGAAGCATGCCCAAACAGCAAAGAAAAAGCTGTGTTTTTAAAATAGCCAAATTCATGTGTCTAGAGGCTGAAGATACACACTAACAAGGACGCCAGAAAATGAAGCACAACCAAAATGAGAGGCCCTCTTTATGCAGCATGGGGAACTGAGCGGTTGTTATTAATGGCTCATGTCAAAGTTATTTATCAGCTCAATTTATTTTCATCAGTATTTTTATTAGCACTTACAGACTTTTCATTACTTGGGTATTGTTCTATCCACCGCGAAACTATGTTACGGGTGCTCTTGGCATGCCCATGTTAGGTCGTCCATCGAAGGGCTTGTCGATTTGAAGAAGACAACAGGCAACAGCAGATTAGCAAAGCCTTGTTTTCCCCTGACAAAGTGCCATTAAATCACAGGGTGATACATTTTAGCTGTCACCCTGTATGTTCTCATAAATCATGGTTTCATAACTGAATTACCAAACGCCTTTGCCCTAGTACATCTATTTAACGGCACACTGCTCTTGTGGGTTTATCAAAATAGATCAGACGACTTCATTCATCTTGAGCCGACAACTTTTGTTAAAGTGATAAACAGAAAAAAATAACCCCCAATTTAAAAAAAAATCAGGGTGACCCAAAAATCCTACATTGGGTTACGGTTAAAGAAAAAGAAAATAATTAATAAAAAAAGAAAACAATTATAAATTTTGCCATTTAAAACAAAATTATTAAACATATTGATGCTCTTTAGTTATTACATGGCATGACAATATCAAATGTTGATTCTGCTATTTTACTTTACTGAAGGGGAATTACTAATCAGATCTTTCAGAAAAATGAACAATTCTTTTTTCGAGACATTTTTTTAAAATAATGATATATTTTAGTTACTGATGCCTTTCTACTCACCCAAGGACACCTTACATCAAAGTACATAAAACAGGGAATAACATATATGATTAAAAGGCAAGGCACTGAGAACAAGCAGGACACACAGAGGCAACTAAGGAGGGCTGCAACAAACGATTATTTTGGTAATCGACTAGTCATCAATTATTTCAATGATTAATCAGCAGCCTTTGAGCGATTATTCAGCTTTTTCAACTAGTTAAAATAATGAGTTACAAATATTCTAACTAATAAATAAAATAAGAAAATCACTTCAGCTTTTGAAATAGTTGTTTTCTTTAAGTTTTCTGATTTTGTTACACTCAAATTACACAAAAATGCTCTATAAACCCTATTTACATTTTTGTTCTAATTCAATAGAAAAAAATAAATAATCAGCTGCATTACAGACAAAAAGAAAGTTGAATGTGAACATATCTTGACAGCAGCATTAATAATTGTTGGTTTACCACTCGTTTTAGTTCATCAAAAGTAATATCCCAGGGAAATACACAGTTATGAAACTAGATATTTGGAGTGTGATAATCTAACAATTCTTAGAAAACTTTCCCCATTGTGGGACACGTTTTTTCCCATAATGTGAATGGATCTATATAGCTTTTTATTTTGTATCAACGATTTTTTACTTTGTTTAATCCTTCTCTTTACGTTAAATGTTAATTATTCTAATGAATACGCAAATAAAATATAAACATCTAAAGTTTGTATAATGCTGTAAATTCATAAATTATTACAATATTCACTGCTGTAAGCAACTTGCATTAGGCGATTGCATTCTTTTAAACTTTTTAAACAATATTTATAGTTGAACAATGTGTTACAAGTAAATTTGACATCTAGGCGGCATATAAGCAAAATAAAAATCAAAACGTCTTCACGAGTAAACATTTTATTCGAACTCTCATTGGCTTAGTCTGTGCAATCACGTGATTGAATGCGCGTTCACACAGAGGGGAG
This sequence comes from Danionella cerebrum, assembly GCA_007224835.1. NCBI lineage: Eukaryota > Metazoa > Chordata > Actinopteri > Cypriniformes > Danionidae > Danionella > Danionella cerebrum. The sequence goes on from SRMA01010573.1 coordinate 191,976, forward strand.
TCGAAATCTGCCAGGGAGTCGAAATATGGCACAACACCGGGATGCTTCCTCTTTAAGTGCTCCAACATGCACGTTGTGCTCCCGTGAAAAACAAGATCCGCCTTGCATGTATTGCATACGACAGCAATTTTGGTTAAGTTAAGTTAAAATTTCCCAAACCTTACTCGTTCGGATTCGTTTGCACTCCATCATAATTCGCGCTGAGTTTTCTTCTACAGCAGTACCCTTCGTGAGGGCTCCAACACACTCTAGTGCTACAGCGCCGTGGCGCTCAAATCGCGACATGTGACCCTTACATTAGGTCACATGACATTAAACGACTATTCGACAACACAAATATTTGTCAACAATTTTTTATTGTCGACAATGTCGACTAATCGTTTCAGCCCTACAACTAAGTAGTGTATGCCTTTCTAAATAAAACAAATTTACTTTTAAAAGATTGAATACCTTCGCACCCACTGACCACACTCAGAAGAGAAATCCACAAGGTCAGAGCAGCCGAGCAGAATGCATGCTTACCAATAGAGGATATAGAAGGTGGATATATATAATTTCTACCTGTTCCTGTACTAAGAATAAGAAAAAACCTGTCTGCTACAGTGACGGTTACAAATTTCCAAAACTCGTGGGAGTTTGACAGGATATGCTCACCTGCAGGCTGCTGCAAGATGTTAAACTTTAATTATTTATTTAGCTTCCAAAAACTTGCTTCAGGTGAATTGGAGACTTCAATGGCTAAATATATAAATATTTAATCCTAGAAAGTATTTATTTATTTGTGGAAAACCAAAAGCATCCAAACAACTGGTTTTTCAAATGTCAGTTCTATTGGTAGAAAAGTCTAAAAATTTACAAAAAAATCTTTAATTAAAAATACTTTTAACTATATGAAAGTCTCAGGTATAATACACAGACTGTATGAAACTATTACTGCTGTACTGATGATGTCATCCAGACGTTTAGAAAGTAACAATGCGGTACATCACAAAAGGATTTTTATTACCTCCAGGTAAATAAATAAAATAAGCAGTTGATTCATAAACGGTTAATTGATTACAATATCAATCATTTCCAAACATATTGGTTTCATGCCAAGCTCCTGCTATGACTTTAAAATTTTGCCCTCGAATGAAAATAAAAAAACTAAATAAAAGCATTTCATAAGGAATTTATGCTTAATCTTGTCAGTTTCTTGTTGTTGTTTTTTTCTCTAAAAGTTGCCTCAAATCCAGCTCCAGAGCTAAAGGTCATGGTGGTCTAGGTACTAAAAGTTGCACAAGGCTTATTATGCTTGATTTAGGTATAATTGATGATCTCATTAATCTTCCAGCCTCGCCGGTGTGAATGGCTGCTTTGGAACGTCATTTCTCCCTGTTACTGTAATTAATCTTTGCTCTGGTGGATAAGCTGGAAGGTTATGTACCAGCGCTGGCTCATTGTCTCACTGTGCTAACTTTGACTTGGAATGTGTTGGACCTTTTAATACATTTTCACAGTCATGAGTGCTCTGCCATGCTAAATCATTCCTCGTTACAAAGTGACAAGCAAAGACAATGACTGCAAAGGATTATCGCTGATGATATTGACATGGCCATTGTCCATGATCAAATATTGACATTGTGTCTTTGGCCAGGCTCTGGCGCTGGCTCCGGAGTAATTACCTCTGGCAAATTACTTTTTTCTCCATTTCCCATATGATGCCACAACATATTGCAATTTCAATGAGCCCTCCCTACATATGAGAGACATGGGGTGTTTTCTGGGAGACTTATTTGACAAAAATAGGCATGAAATGATCACATTAAAAAATATTAATACAAATATCTATATTTTCAATTTATCATCGAAAGCTTGTGTGTCTGTGCATCTGAACGTTTGGGATTCAACCATAAAACCTCCTCAAGCACACATTTGTTATGAAACTACGTAAGTAAGAGGCTTTTTATTGTCATTTCAAACGAAACAACGTTTCCCGGGACCATGGTGCTACATTAAACAACATAATAAACATTACAGTACAGAACAATCATTAAATTATCGTTAAACTAAGCTATCAAAGTGCACTTGTGCAACATTAAGTGCAAAAGAGAAAGACAGGACAAGACAAGGAACAAAAATCAGAAGCGCCGACCAGTACACTACAGAAAGGTGTGCAAAGAAATGGATTGTCCATATGCAAATCAGAATAAATAGTGTTAAAAAGTCAACGAGGTAGAAAAGTTCAGAGATGTGTGCACAAAACAGCAGTTGTGTGGAGAGGGTTAATTGTGTTGTTCTTGTTGTTAATTTGTGTTGATTAGATGTTTCCAGTTTAGTTCCCTGATGCTGAGAAGCCGGATGGCTTGAGGAAAGAAACTGCCCCTGTTGCTGAATAAACTCAGTGGATGCACATTATTGAGCTTTTTTCTTCTATTGTCTTGACATACAGCCATTATGCAGCCGATGGAAATTCAACTGAAACCAACTGTTATGGAAGAAGTATGTGCCGTGATGCATTTGTGGAGATTCAACCTTGATCAACTGATTACTACATTAGTCTTCCTCCTTTTAAACGTACCTTTATTTGTGGAGGTGGTGTAGTGGTGTCACTGGCACAAAAGCATGGTTGGAGCTTTTTTTTAGGATGTAAACCAAAATAACCAAAGACTTGTCTTGGAAATTTCACACTCACTGGCCAGTTAGGTACACCTTGGTAGTGCCAGGTTGGACCCCCTTTGCCTTCAGAAATATTATTATCTTTTGTGGCAAAGATGTAAAAAGCTACTGGAAACATTCCTCAGAGATTTTGGTCCATATTGACATGATAGCATCATGCAGGTCCATTCCATGGCTTCCCAAAGGTGTTCTTTTGGATGGTCTACCGTAATACTCAGGGAGGCGGTAGCGTTGACACGATGCTCAAATGGTACTAAAGTGTGCCAAGAAAATATCCCTCACCACCATCACCACCACCAGCAGCCTGAACTGTTGGTAGAAGGCAGGATAGATCCATGCTTTCATGTTTTTAATGACAAATTCTGACCCTACCATCTGAATATCGCAGCAGAGATTGAGACTTATCAGACCAGGCAAAGTTTTTCAAATCATCTATTGTCCAACAGACCGTAGCTTTAATCTCCTGTTTTTAGCTAAGAGGAGTGACACCCGGTGTGTTCCTCTTCTGCTGTAGCCCATCTGGAAGGTTCGACATGTTTGTTCAGAGTTGTTCTTCTGCATACCTCGATTGAAACAAGTGGTTATTTGAGTTAAAGCCTCTACACACCGGTCCGAATTAAGATTCACAAGAAACTTCAGAAGGCTTCTCTGCAGGGTGCTTTTCATCTGCGTCAAGAAAATATTGATGCTATGACGCTCCCTGCCTGAAGATGGCCCTTGCGCTACAACAGACACTTACTGTGCCAAATGGGGAAACAGGAAAGAACAGCAAGAAATTATGTCCCGTTGGCGCCCATGGTTTAATATGAGGCACATCGAAGCACGAAACTTCGCAATAAAAAATTGGGTTGATGTTTATAGGCCTATTGTTGCCTTTCTATCAGTTTGAACCAGTCTGGCCATTCTCCTTTGGCATCAACAAGGCCCAAAGAACTGCTGCTTCCGGGATATTTTCTCTTTATCTGACCATTGTCCGAATAACTCAAACCGGCACCAACAACCATTCCACGTTCAGAGTCACTTACATCACCTTTCTTCTGATGCTTACTTTGAATTGAAGCAATAAGAAGTGGTTTGTTTTCCAGAAAACAAATAGTTTGGTTTTGTATTGACAGATATGCAATCTCTCATTCTCTTTCTCCATGAATGTGAATTGCTGTTTTTTTAAACACAAGAGAAAGGCGCAGAGAGCTCATGACGCAGCCGCAAAAGTGCAGTGCTGCAACCCATAGGTGTATAAAGGCCTTTAATGTTTATAAATTCTGTCTGTAAATTCTGAGAGTTGGGAAAAAAAGCATTTACAGTTGTCAAATAATGATGTATTTTTTTTTTGAATGCATTACAATAAATTTCCGAAAGTTGGCGTGCATGTTTGCTTACTTTTGCCAGCAAAACAGTATATCACATATCATTGCTTTGATGGTTTTCTTTCTTTATGTTTCTGACATATTTGGTAAATTGTAAATTAAAACATGATACAGTACAGTTGAGAACAACAGTGCTTTGATAAAGAATAACCATTAATAACCATTATTTTTCATTCATTTAATGAAATCCCAGCACCAATTTCTTAGTGGTCATATTTATTTCCTATTTCTTATTCCCGACTACTGCACTAAAAAAAAGGACGGGTCAGGAAAGGAGAAGAAAAGAAGTGTGAAGTTAATGCAATAATGAAAGGGGTAGAAAGAACCCTACCTGCAGGAAGGCTGACTCTTGAGTCTTTCTAATTTTCAGTTTGTCAGCCACATGCTAAACTGTATTGTCAATCAGTCCTGTGACTGTTCAGTCCAAAGCAAAAGAGACCCAAGTGAGGTTGCAGAAAGGAAGGAAATAGGATAGCAGTAATACAAAGAAAAGCAATATAGCTTCCCATTCATCCACCAGGATGGGTCACCGGAATGAAATGTCAGGAAAATGCAACAGAGGCCTTGTGCTAGAAGAAAGAAAGGACATCACGTAGTGCTAGAAATGCTTCGGTCTGGCATTGTTGTATTTTAGGGTTTTGTAAAAGCGTTCGTGTAGCTCGTGTAGCAAGGAAGGATGCAGTGAAGCGTGCATGGAGCAGCTGGTTTCATTAACCTCCTGTCCAACCCTGGAGAGAGGGAAGCAGGATAAGGCGATGTAAATGGTGACCTTCTAAATATTCAGCCAGATAGCAGCAAGTGAACGGCTCCCTGCTCCTGCGAGTGTAAAAGCAGACAGCGAGGAAACTAGGCCACTTGTTTCAACAGTTGAGTCACCTTGGCATTCCTGACTTTGAGCCTCCGGGGTGTGAATTTGCCCGTGTTATGGAGCATGATGGGATAGTTTGTATGCTGTCATATCTATATTTCCCCGGCTTTATCTGGAAGCAGTTATTATATGAAGATACTTTTCTTACTAATGGCTTTGCTTGTTTGACTTTTGATTCAGTTACAGTGTGGAAAACAAGCATTGTTCAATTTGAACCTTTGCTCACACACAGGGAAAGAAATGATCAGTCAAGATAATAATGGAAGTTCATTTCAACAGAGAGAAACAGAATAATAAAAAATATTTAAAATCTACTTATTAAGGCCAAATGAAGAATCCAAGAATATTTCACTAAACTATCCCTGTTTTATTTGACCCCAAACAAATTTCAATTCAAAATGTTCAAATGTTTCTTCCATAGAGAGCGGACCTGGCTGTGGCTCCTCTTACCATCACTTTCTTGAGAGAGAAAGCAATAGACTTCTCCAAACCCTTCCTGAACACTGGCATCAGTATCCTTTACCGCAGGCCCAACAGCACCAACTCTGGATTCTTCTCTTTCCTGAACCCCATGACTCCTGATATCTGGGTGTACATACTGTTGGCCTACCTGGGAGTGAGCTGTGTGCTCTTCGTCATTGCCAGGTAAGAAAAAATTCATGCTTCCTGTGACCTGTGTCGTCTGTGTTAACCTTCATGGTGCCATGAGATATTTGCTCTGAATTCACTCAGTACAGCACCAAAGGGCAAGCAGTAATGTGGTGTTAATAGTGTTAGCTAAGGGACCAAATTTACCAAAGGAGTTGACCAGCAAAAAGATTTTGAATCTTTTGGATTTTGTAGGCCTTCTGTTTCCTCTGGGTACTCTGGTTACCCCCACAATCCCAAAAACATGCAGTTAGGTGAATTGAATAATCTAAATTCCCCTTAGGTGTGACTGTGTGAGTGAATGTTGCCCTGCAAAGGACTGGCGACCCTGCCTCTCGCCCAATGTGCGCTGGAGATCGCCAAAAGGGAAAAAGCGGGTTGGACGATGAATGAATGAATGAATGTCACAGTATAGGAGTTTTTCAACACAAACCAGTTGCTCATTAGAAACCAAAAGGGCCTTTATTGTTTCATTACATTGGAGGCTTTAATGTGATGGGCACGGTACAACAAACAACATGGCGATATAAACAAATTCTCTGCAAGTCCTTTTTTTGGCCATTTTGACTTGATGCACAGCAACATTTGCGACCAGGACTGAATCTTAAGTTCTAGCCTTCTTACACTTGACAATTAGTAGAAAAAAATCCATAATGTGCCAATGAGGAGGAAATAGAACCACATTTGAGCACAGTGAAGGCCACAGTGCTCTGCACTTTATGCATGTGTGCAAAGTATTCGAATAATGCATTTTTATGTCATTTTAAAAGAGCTGTATATTGCAGTACTGCTTACTGAACCTACATACTGAACCTTTTTGTCTATAAAAGGTAGATGGAGATGAAGACCTTTGTTAAATTCTAACATAAATCTACACTAGAGTACATTTGCCAAATAATGAGAAAAATACTCAATAAACATGGCAGCTGCTATAAAGTCAATGGCCCTCTCCAATCCTCTCTACCAATATAGTTACTAATATCCACGTTCGTATCAATTGTAACCATTTATTTATAATATGCAAGAAGAGCAAGTGTTTCTGGATCATTTATAAACTTCTTTTACAAAGAATCCCTTATAAATAGCAAAGAATGTGTGAAAACACTGATGGGGACATAACCCTGTTAGTTTTAGCTTCAGCATATGGATATTATATTGAAAGTATATTTGAAAAAAAAAACACTTTTGTTGTAAGGTCATATTTGTGACTTTGTCTAACAGGTTCAGTCCTTACGAGTGGTACGATGCACATCCCTGTAACCCTGGATCCGACGTGGTTGAAAACAACTTTACCCTTCTCAACAGCTTCTGGTTCGGAGTGGGCTCTCTCATGCAGCAAGGTACCCTGCATTCCCCAAAGATGGGAAACAATACAAAAATCTGACAACAGCATGATACGACAGTCTTCCACCCTTTACCTGTCAAACGCATGTGGAGTTCAGACTCTTCTGACAGGAGGAGGAAGCAGGGATCTTGCTTGTCAGTGAGGCGGTGGATGAGGGGTGTCAGACATCTGTCATACACACTGGCAGGTTAGAGGGATAACAGCAACGTTTGTTTCCTGACACTTAGATGCCTACGGAGGCCTTCAGCAGACTGAGTTTGAGTTTGGGATGAACGGAAACATAACATGACTGTCTCAGTCGTGAGACATTCTCAGTCTATTGTCTGTGGTTCTTCTGTGTTTGGTCTTAACAAAAAGAGCCCAATTGAGTGACCTTCTCTCAGTCAAGTAGTGTTGGTAATACAGTGAACCTCAGGCACAGGCTATGGGTATCTAAATGGTTGACAGGTGGATGGAGAAATATTGAGCTTAAGGAAATTTAAAAGGCATGTTTGCTGATAAGCCCAGCTTGCTTTTGAATGGCTTTAAAAATCATCTGCTTGGTTGGGTCAGATGTCTCTTCATCTTCAGAGAATTGTTTGTTTCTACGATACTTTTTGAACATTTATTATTTTTTATTTTGACAACGCTTACTCTTATCATATGGGGATCTGGCCACAATTTTTAAAAATTATTGTTATAAAAAACATTTAAGTCTTTTAAACTCCCTGCTTTGTACTACAAGGGTTTATCTCTCAGGTTAGAAATAAATAAATAAATGGTTTCAAATTTCTGAGATTCAAAATTAAAAATTTTGAGATAAAACGTTTTTTAGACAAAAAGTCATCGAACTTAACCCTAAACCTTTTGTCTCAAAGTTTCACATTCAACTTTTTAAGGCTATATTTTTACTTTTTAAGCCATTTATTTATTTATTTTTTTTTACCCGGCAGAAATGGGCATCAAATCTTAAATACTGTGCTACTTTTGGTACAGATACTTCTGCATATTTCTGAGATTGTATATCAATTAAAATTTCCCATTGAAATTAATTTTAGAAAGAAGCTAGATCCTGCAACAGATTAACATTTTCACAAGCTTCTAGAGTCAATGACCTGGCAGCTAGAGCCGCGATACAACTCATATAAACATCTACATCTTAAATTTGTCACATATAATCATAGTTTCATATAAATGTATGAATAGAGTGTTTATCAGCAAAGGACAATTTAAAAATGGCTTTAAATAAAAATAAAATTTACCAAATTTTTTCACAATGTCTCACATGTCTGATTCCAACATTGGGATGACAAATAATCTACAAAAGTTGTTCTATTTTTAGAGACAATGTAAAATTTTATGGCAAGTGCTCTGGGAAAGTGACAGAAATATCAAGATATCCAAGTTTTAGCAGTTCATTGTGTCAATCTTGTAATTCTAAACCAGAATAAACAGTCCAATGACAGATTTAGAATCTAAGCGTGAAATTATTTTACCTTAAAAGAACTTGGTATAGCGGTTGTCCTTCAAAACCACTTCACAAATATGATTTTGCATTACCTTTCACAGAAAAAATTACAGTACTTTCAAGAACATTGAACTTAGCAAACCTCTATTTAGCTTTTGTTATGTTCCAACAAACACATTCTGACTCACATTCATATCCCATGAATGGTTACAAAATGTTTGATTGGAAGGGTGCATGGGGGCGCTGATAAGCATATTTCAGAGTAAGATTCATATATGGGACATTACATTTGTATTAAAACATAATCAGTTACCATCATACACGCATATACTATAGGAAATGCTAATCTTTTCTGTTGTTTCAACTGTCTCTGACTTTTGGAAAGAGATAACGTCTAGGTTACTTGCGTAACCCCATGTTCCCTGAATAGGGAACGGAGACGTTAGTCGGGATTAGACCGACTGAGTGGGAGCGAATTACCGTGAGAGCGACTGACGAACATATCAACGGGCAAATTAATTTGCAAGCGTAGGTGATTGATTAGCAATCAGCCGGGTATAAAGCCGGGCGTACCTAAGCCACCATTATGGAATTTTCCGAGGAGCTGGACCCACTTACCTCCCAGCTTACCTCAGATCCATGACTTCCAGGGCATGGCGAAGGGTAACGTCTCCGTTCCCTATTCAGGGAACGTGGGGTTACGCAAGTAACCTAGACGTTCTCTTTCAGTCGGTCCCGGAGATGTTAGTCGGGATTAGAACGACTGAATGGGAGCCTCTGCAACGTGCCATGCCCAAAGTCCATCCAGACAGGCCGGCACTAAACACAAAAGAGGGGTTAGTAAAAGGCCGTTTGTACCTGAATGGGAACTCCTTCTGCCCCTGCCCGGAATACTCATTGACGGGGAAGTCGTCCAACACTGAGAGCATCTGCTGTACTTGGTTGATGCTGACGACCAGAGGGAGGCACCCCTCGACCCGCAGGGAGGAGTGGCGGAGATCGCGTCGAGGCCCGAAGGGCTACCAGCGGGTCATCGTTCTGCAAGAGAAAATAGGCAGAGACGGAAAGTCATCGTTACTCACCAATGGCAAGGGGTGTAACGGGACGGGTTCATACTAGCCACCTGAAAGGGGGAGCTGTATAGAAAAACATAGAAAGGGAGCGCCAAAAGAGGGACTGCCAGATCTGGACCCTAGTTCTCTGGGGGCCAGGCCGCAGCAAAGCCACCACACGGAACCTGGCAGCGCTGACTGCTCCGCTCAGTCAGATGCCAGAGGGGGGAGGATGGGAGAGCCGCCCGAAAGGGGGGAGCTCTTAGAAGGTGTACTTCTCCGATGACGAGGAGAGTACTGCAAGCGTACACCTGCTCCGTACCCTAAGGGTGACTGCCACCACTCAGGACCGCAGAGGGAACAGAGCCTACGTCAAGGTTGTAAAACCTGACGAAAGTGTTAGGTGTAGACCAGCCCGCAGCTCTACATATGTCGGCGAGTGAGGCCCCTCTAGCCAATGCCCACGAGGCAGCGATGCCGCGAGTGGAGTGGGCCCTCAGATGGAGAGAGCAGGGAACCTCACACGCCTCATAAGCTAGGTGGATAGCCGCACTAGCCAGTGGGCAAGCCTTTGCTTGGCGACAGCGGAACCCTTACGCTGGCCTCCGAAACATCTGAAGAGCTGCTGGGAGCGACGAAGCTCCCGGGTTCTGTCCAAGTAGATCCGGAGAGCTCGCACAGGACATAACGAACCCTGGGCTGGTTCTGCCTCCTCCCGGGGCAGAGCTTGCAGGGTCACCACCTGGTCCCGGAAGGGGACGGATGGGACCTTGGGGATGAATCCGGGCCTGGGTCTGATGGTAACCGGAGAATCGCCAGGGCCGAATTCCAGGCAGGATTCGTCGGCGGACAGTGCCTGGAGATCTCCCACCCTCTTGAGGCCAGAGCGAGCAGGAGTGCGGTCTTCAGTGAGAGGACGCGCAGCTCCGCAGAGTGCAACAGCTCAAAAGGAGACTTCCGCAGCCCAGACAGGGCGACGGAGAGGTCCCAAGAGGGAACAGAGGGGGGTCTAGGCGGCCTAAGATGCCTAGCTCCCTTGAGAAATCTCACCGTCAGTTCGTGGCTGCCCA
>SRMA01010601.1:0-14690 GCA_007224835.1 Danionella cerebrum
ATCTACACACTTTCATCTATTAGGTGTATATTTCAACTTTTTTATATCTTGTATTGATTTTTATTAATCGCAGTTTAAGTTTAATGAAGATTTCCGACTTTCACCTATTTCTGCTCCACTCTAGCTTCCACTCTAACTTTTCACATCTCAAACGTCTTCATTTATTCTTCTCTCCTAAACTAAGCTTTTACCTTTATGCACAAAATTTATATTAAAGTAGTAGAGAAATTTGTCCTCTTTCCAATGATGCAGTTGTTCCTTTCATAGGACTTACGGTTTTTAAACTAGGAGGGCTAAACCTTAACGAGGGAAGCAAATTGCTCCATTAAGATCAATGCATTTCACAAAGAAAATGATGCTTCAAAATTTTAAATTAAGGCTTTTTCTAACTCGCCATAACTCCAAGAATTTTCCACATATCGTTACAAAATTTACATCATAATCTTCATTGAGGCCTTCTGCTTCTCACAAAGAAAGAATCATCTCGAAATGTCTTACGGTTCTTCTGTAATGTTTATTTGTTTGAGGCATTGTCAAAATCTGAGAAATGTCTCCTCGATTCAAAAAGTGGCAGTTGGAGGCAGCTGTTAATCAACTAATTTGAATAACGAAATTTGATTGGCTTAGCCTTCCCATAGACTCACAATGGGCCATAGAGATGCATTGCTGCCATTCATTTCAATGGGGCAATTGATTCCCATACGATCCTATTGTAAAATAGCTTTTGTAATTGGTTCACAATGGTCATAGCAACATTAAGGATGAATATAACTAATCCAGCCAATCATTGCTTATGATTTAACATAAATTCATCAAGCCACGCCCACTTTTCAACAATTTTTGAATGTCAAATATCTTCTAAGTGGAACACCGTAGAGACATGTGAGTTGTTTTATATTGATCTAAGTTAAATGTAGATTACAACATGATGTCACCAACTCATCCATAGCAACCAAATTATTTATCATAGCAACCGAATTGACACTTCTCTATCTCAGCCTAGGAAAATGCCAGAGACACAGGAGTTGTTCTAATTGACTTGTAGTCACACAGGAAACATTATATAATGTCAATGACCCCTCCATAGCAACCATACTGGTAACCATAGCAACCCAAATGACACATCTCTATCTCGGCTTTGGAAAATGATAGAGACACAGGAGTTGGTCTAAATGACTTGTAGTCACACAGGGAACATTATATAATGTCACTGACCCCTCCATAGCAACCATACTGGTTACCATAGCAACCCAATTGACACATCTCTATCTCAGCTTAGGAAAATGTGAGAGACACGGGAGTTGGTCTAAATGACTTGTAGTCACACAGGGAACATTAAATAATGTCAATGACCCCTCCATAGCAACCATACTGGTTACCATGGCAACCAAATTGACACATCTCTATCTCAGCTTAGGAAAATGAGAGAGATACGGGAGTTGGTATAAATGTATTTTAGTTGCACAGGGAACATTATATAATGTCACTTACCCCTCCATAGCAACCATACTGGTTACCATAGCAACCAAATTGACACATCTCTTTCTCAACTTTGGAAAATGAGAGAGACACGGGAGTTGGTCTGAATGACTTGAAGTCACACAGGGAACATTATATAATGTCACTTACCCCTCCATAGCAACCATACTGGTTACCATAGCAACCAAATTGACACATCTCTATCTCAGCTTAGGAAAATGCTAAAGACATGGGGGTTGGTGTAATTTTCTTATAGTCACACAGAGCTTAATATATAATGTCACTGACCCCTCCATAGCAACCATACTGGTTACCATAGCAATCCATTTGACTCATCTCTATCTCAGCTTAGGGAAATGTGAGAGACACAGGAGTTGGTCTAATTGACTTGTAGTCACACAGAGATCAATATATAATGTCAATGACCCCTCCATAGCAACCATATTGGTTACCATAGCAACCAAATTGGCATATCTCTATATCAGCTTTGGAAAATGCTAGAGACATGGGGGGTTGTTTTGTTTGACTCATAATGACACAGGAAACATTAGATAATGTCAATGACATTTCCATAGCAACCATAATAGTTATCATAGCAACCCAATTGGCATATCTCTAACTCAGCTCAGGGAAATGCTAGAGACATGGGGGTTGATTCATTTCCCTCAGAGTGACACTGGGAACATTCTATTATGTAAATGACCTGTCCAGAGCAACCAGACTTTTTACCATAGCAACGCAATTGGCATATCTTTATCTTAGGTTAGGAAAATGCTAGACAGAATTTCATCTTACTAATATTATACCGTTCAGCTTCCACTTTCAACCTTTTACACTTTCAACTTTCAATTGTATCACCTTAAGCTTCCACTTTCAACTTTTGACACTGTTCAACTTTCAAATGTTTTACCTTTAGCTTCCACTTACTACTTTTGACCCTTTCAACTTTACAATGCTTCTCCTTTCAACTTTATACGTTTTCAACTTTATAATGTTTCGCCTTTCGGCCTCCACTTTCAACTTTTGACACTTTCAATTTTAAAATCTTTCACCTTTCAGCTTCACTTTTCAACTTTTGAAACTTTCAACTTTCAAATATTTTACCTTTCAGCTTCACCTTTCAACTTTAGATTTTTTTCAGATACTTTCAGCCTGCTTTCATTTTCAGCTCTCTGCATTCACATGCATTTTCCGCTAGGAAATGCATATTCTAGTTATTATTATTATTATTCCCACTTTTTTCTCCGGCCTACTACTTCAGCATCCTTTGGCCTAGAAACACCATTCAAACATCAAAACGTTCAGCTTTTTTCAGACTAGGTTGCTATTACGTTTCACTTTACAAACTTTTATACTTTTTATAATATTTAACTTTATTCAAATTATTCTTCCCATTGAAATGAATGGGGATATTCTTCAACCTTCCTTTAAACTTTCACTTCTTTCAACCTTTATAACTTCAGCATACTTTCCACTAGAGAAACCATTCAAACTTTAAATAAATCTACACACTTTCATCTATTAGATGTATATTTCTACTTTTTTATATCTTGTATTGATTTTTATTAATCGCAGTTTAAGTTTAATGAAGATTTCCGACTTTCACCTATTTCTGCTACACTCTAGCTTCCACTCTAACTTTTCACATCTCAAACTTCTTCATTTATTCTTCTCTCCTAAACTAAGCTTTAACCTTTATGCACAAAGTTTATATTAAAGTAGTAGAGAAATTTGTCCTCTTTCCAATGATGCAGTTGTTCCTTTCATATGACTTACGGTTTTTAAACTAGGAGGGCTAAACCTTAACGAGGGAAGCAAATTGCTCCATTAAGATCAATGCATTCCACAAAGAAAATGATGCTTCAAAGTTTTAAATTAAGGCTTTTTCTAACTCGCCATAACTCCTAGAATTTTCCACATATTGTTACAAAATTTACATCATAATCTTTATTGAGGCCTTCTGCTTCTCACAAAGAAAGAATCATCTCGATATGTCTTACGGTTCTTCTGTAATGTTTATTTGTTTGAGGCATGGTCAACATCTGAGAAATGTCTCCTCGATTGAAAAAGTGGCAGTTGGAGCCAGCTGTTAATCAACTAATTTGAATAACGAAATTTGATTGGCTTAGCCTTCCCATAGACTCACAATGGGCCATAGAGATGCATTGCTGCCATTCATTTCAATGGGGAAATTGATTCCCATATGATACTATTGTAAAATAGCTTTTGTAATTGAATCACAATGGAGAGTCAAAGCAACATTAAGGATGCATATAACTAATCCAGCCAATCATTGCTTATGATTTATTATAAATTCACCAAGCCACACCCACTTTTCAACATCATTTTTGAATGTCAAATATCTTCTAAGTGGAACATCGTAGAAACATGGGAGTTGTTTTATATTGATCTAAGTTGAATGTAGATTACAACATGATGTCACTAACTCATCAACAGCAACCAGATTATTTACCATAGCAACCAAATTGGTAATTCTCTATCTCAGCCTTGGAAAATGCTAGAGACACAGGAGTTGGTCTAAGTGATTTGTAGTCACACAGGGAACATTATGTAATGTCAATGACCCCTCCATAGCAACCATACTGGTTACCATAGCAACCCAATTGACACATCTCTATCTCAGCTTAGGAAAATGTGAGAGACACGGGAGTTGGTCTAAATGACTTTTAGTCACACACCGAACATTAAATAATGTCACTGACCCCTCCAAAGCAACCATACTGGTTACCATAGCAACCAAATTGACACATCTCTATCTCAGCTTAGGAAAATGAGAGAGACACGGGAGTTGGTCTAAATGACTTGTAGTCACACAGGGAGCATTATATAATGTCACCTACCCCTCCATAGCAACCATACTGGTTACCATAGCAACCAAATTGACACATCTCTATCTCAACTTTGGAAAATGAGAGAGACACGGGAGTTGGTCTAAATGACTTGTAGTCACACAGGGAACATTATATAATGTCACTGACCCCTCCATAACAACCATATTGGTTACCATAGCAACCAAATTGACACATCTCTATCTCAGCCTAGGAAAATGAGAGAGACACGGGAGTTGGTCTAAATGACTTGTAGTCACACAGAGAACATTATATAATGTCACTGACCCCTCCATAGCAACCATACTGGTTACCATAGCAACCAAATTGACACATCTCTATCTCCGTTTAGGAAAATGAGAGAGACACGGGAGTTGGTCTAAATGACTTGTAGTCACACAGGGAACATTATATAATGTCACTGACCCCTCCATGGCAACCATACTGGTTACCATAGCAACCAAATTGACACATCTCTATCTCAGCTTAGGAAAATGAGAGAGACACGGGAGTTGGTCTAAATGACTTGTAGTCACACAGGGAACATTATATAATGTCACTGACCCCTCCATAGCAACCATACTGGTTACCATAGCAACCAAATTGACACATCTCTATCTCAGTTTAGGAAAATGCTAGAGACATGGGGTTTTTTTTGTTTCACTCATAGTGACACAGGAAACATTAGATAATGTCAATGACATTTCCATAGCAACCATAATAGTTATCATAGCAACCCAATTGGCATATCTCTAACTCAGCTCAGGGAATCGCTAGAGACATGGGGGTTGATTCATTTCCTTCAGAGTGACACTGGGAACATTCTATTATGTAAATGACCTGTCCAGAGCAACCAGACTTTTTACCATAGCAACGCAATTGGCATATCTTTATCTTAGGTTAGGAAAATGCTAGACAGAATTTCAACTTACTAATATTATACCGTTCAGCTTCCACTTTCAATTTTTGACACTTTCAACTTTCAAATGTTTCACCTTTAGCTTCCACTTTCAACTTTTGACACTTTCAGCTTTCAAATCTTTCACCTTTCAGCTTCACTTTTCAACTTTTGAAACTTCCGACTTTCAAATCTTTCACCTTTCAGCTTCACTTTTTTCAACTTTTAAAACTTTCAACTTTCAAATATTTTACCTTTCAGCTTCACCTTTCAACTTTAGATTTTTTTCAGATACTTTCAGCCTGCTTTCATTTTCAGCTCTCTGCATTCACACGCATTTTCCGCTAGGAAATGCATATTCTAGTTATTATTATTATTAGTGTGAATGCAGAGGCATTCACACTATTGTTATCCTACGTATTTATTATTAGTGTGAATGCAGAGGCATTCACACTATTGTTATCCTACGTATTTATTATTATTTTTTTTTTTATTATTCTCCCACTTTTCGACGGCTAACTACTTCCGCATACTTTAAGCTAGAAACACCATTCAAACGTCAAAATGTTCAGCTTCTTTTGGAATAGGTTGCTTGTATTTTTCTTATTAAAATGTTTTATACTTTTTATAAAATTCAACTTTATTTAAAATATTTTTCCCATTGAAATGAATGGGGAGACTCTTCAAATCTCTTTCAAATTTCAGCTTTTTTTCAACCTTCATAACTTCAGCATACTTTCAGCTAGAGCAATCATTTAAATTTTAAACAATTCAACACATTTTCAGCTTTTAAAATATGTTTTCAGCTTTTCATATCTTTTACAGATTTTTATAAATCACAGTTTAAGTTTAATGAAGAATTTGGATTTTGACCTAATTCTGCTCCACTCTAGCTTCCACTCTAATTTTCACATCTCAAACTTTTTCATCAATTCCTCTCTCCTAAACTAAACTTTAACATTTATGCACAAAATTTATATTAAAGTAGTAGAGAAATTTGTCCTCTTTCCATAGATGCAGTTGTTCCTTTCATATGACCTCCGGTTTTTAAACTAGGAGTGCTAAACCTTAACGAGGGAAGAAAATTGCTCCATTAAGATCAATGCATTTCACCCAAATGATACTGCTTGAAAATTATACATTAAGGCTTTTTGTAACTCGCCATAACTCCTAAAATTTTTCACATATCGTTATCAAATTTACATTATAGTCTTCATTGAAGTCTTCCGCTTCTCACAAAGAAAGAATCATCTTGATATGTCTTACGTTTCTTCTGTAATGTTTATTTGTTTGAGGCATGGTCAAAATCTGAGAAATGTCTCCTCGATTCAAAAAGTGGCAGTTGGAGCCAGCTGGGCCTAATTTGAATACTGAAATTTGATTGGCTAAGGCTGCCCCATAGACTTAGAATGGGCCATAGAGATGCATTGCTCCCATTCATTTCAATGGGGCAATTAATTCCCTTATGATCCTATAGTAAAAGTGCTTTTGTAATTGGTTCACAATGGAGAGTCATAGCAAGATTGAGGATGCATATAACTAATCCAGCCAATCATTGCTTATGCTTTAACATAAATTCATCAAGCCACGCCCACTTTTCAACATCATTTTTGAATGTCAAATATCTTCTAAGTGGAACATCGTAGAGACATGGGAGTTCTTTTATATTGCTCTAAGTTGAATGTAGATTAAACAGGATGTCACCAACTCATCCATAGCAACCAAATTATATACCATAGCAACCAAATTGACACTTCTCTATCTCAGCCTAGGAAAATGCCAGAGACACAGGAGTTGGTCTAATTGACCTGTAGTCACACAGGGAACATTATATAATATCAATGACCCCTCCATAGCAACCATACTGGTTACCATAGCAACCCAATTGACACATCTCTATCTAGGTTTAGGAAAATGAGAGAGACACGGGAGTTGGTCTAAATGACTTGTAGTCACACAGGGAACATTATATAATGTCACTTACCCCTCCATAGCAACCATACTGGTTACCATAGCAACCAAATTGACACATCTCTTTCTCAGCTTAGGAAAATGAGAGAGACACGGGAGTTTGTCTAAATGACTTGTAGTAACACAGGGAACATTATATAATGTCACTGACCCCTCCATAGCAACCATACTGGTTACCATAGCAACCCAATTGACACATCTATATCTCAGCTTAGGAAAATGAAAGAGACACAGGAGTTGGTCTAAATGACTTGTAGTCACACAGGGAACATTATATAATGTCACTGACCCCTCCATAGCAACCATACTGGTTACCATAGCAACCAAATTGACACATCTCTATCTCAGCTTAGAAAATGCCACAGACACAGGAGTTGGTCTAATTGACTTGTAGTCACACAGGGAACATTATATAATGTCACTGACCCCTCCATAGCAACCATACTGGTTACCATAGCAACCAAATTAACACATCTCTATCTCAGCTTAGGAAAATGAGATAAACATGGGAGTTGGTCTAAATGACTTGTAGTCACACAGGGAACATTATATAATGTCACTGACCCCTCCATAGCAACCATACTGGTTACCATAGCAACCAAATTGACACAACTCTATCTCAGCTTAGGAATATTAGAGAGACACAGGAGTTGGTCTAAATGACTTGTCACACAGGGAACATTATATAATGTCACTGACCCCTCCATAGCAACCATACTGGTTACCATAGCAACCAAATTGATACATCTCTCCCTCAGCTTAGGAAAGTGCTAGAGACATGGGGGTGAGTTTGTTTCAATAATTGTGACCCCAGTAACAATCACTGAAGTAACTAAACCATCCATAGCAATCATATGGTTACCATAGCAACCAAATTGGCATATCTCTATCTCAGCTTAGGAAAATGCTAGAGACACAGGGGTTGGTGTATTTTACCTGTAGTCACTCAAGGAACATTATGTGATACTGACCCCTCCATAGCAACCAGACGTGTTACCATAGCAACCCAATTGGCATTTCTCTAACTCAGCTTATCGAAATGCTAGAGACATGGGGATAGGTTTAATTTACTCGTAGTCACACAGATAACAATATTATGTCTGTGACCCCTCCATAGCAACCTTACTTATTACTATAGCAACCCAATTGATTGACATTTTCAACTTTACAATGTGTCACATTTATTTTAGGTTTCAACTTTTAGCTTCCACTTTCAAATTTGACAATTTTAATTGTCTAATGTTTTACCTTTCAGCTTCCACAATTATTTTGACACTTTTTACTTTCGAATGTTTCACATTTCAGCTTCCACTTTCAACTTTTGACACTTTCAACTTTCTAATATTCTACCCTTCAGCTTCCACTTTAAACCTTACATATTTCAACTTTCAGCTTCAGCTTTCAACTTTTGAAATTTTCAACTTTATAATGTTTCACCTTTTAGCTTCAACTTTCAACTTTTGACAATGTAACTCTCTAATGTTTCACCATTTAGCCAAGGAATTCAGCAATTTTAAGCATTCTCTTTCAGCTCTCTGCATTCACACGCATTTTCCGCTAGGAAATGCATTTTCTAGTTATTATTATTCTCCCAAATTTCTGTCGCTAACTCCTCCCGCATACTTTTAGCTAGATACACCATTCAAGCGTCAAAATGTTCAGCTTCTTTTGGACTATGTTGCTATTACGTGTCACTTTTCAAACTTTTATACTTTTTAATAAATTTAACTTTATTTAAAAATTATTTTCCCAGTGAAATGAATGGGAAACACTTCAAATCTCTTTCAATCTTCAGCTTTTTTTCAACCTTCATAACTTCAGTATACTTTCAGCTAGAGCAGTCATTCAAATTTTAAACAATTCAACACATTTTCAGCTTTTAAAAGATGTTTTCAGCTTTTACATATCTTTTACAGATTTTTATAAATCACAGTTTAAGTTTAATAAAGATTTTGGATTTTGACCTAATTCTGCTCCCCTCTAGCTTCCACTCTAATTTTTCACATCTCAAACTTCTTCATCAATTCCTCTCTCCTAAACTAAACGTTACCCTTTATGCATAAAATTTATATTAAAGTAGTAGAGAAATTTGTCCTCTTTCCAAAGATGCAGTTGTTTCTTTCATATGACCTACGGTTTTTTTTTTAGGAGGGCTAAACCTTAACGAGGGAAGCAAATTGCTCCATTAAGATCAATGCATTTCACCCAGAAAATAATTCTTGAAGGTTTTAAATTAAGGCTTTTTCTAACTCGCCATAACTAATAGAATTTTCCACATATCTTAAAAAATTTATACCATAATCTTCATTGAGGCCTTCTGCTTCTCACAAAGAAAGAATCATCTCGAAATGTCTTACGGTTCTTCTGTAATCTTTATTTGTTTGAGGCATGGTCAACATCTGAGAAATGTCTCCTCGATTCAAAAAGTGGCAGTTGGAGGCAGCTGTTAATCAACTAATTTGAATAACGAAATTTGATTGGCTTAGCCTTCTCATACACTCACAATGGGCCATAGAGATGCATTGCTGCTATTCATTTCAATGGGGCAATTGATTCCCATAGATCCTATTGTAAAAGTGCTTTTGTAATTGGTTCACAATGGAGATTCAAAGCAACATTAAGTATACATATAACTAATCCAGCCAATCATTGCTTATGATTTAACATAAATTCATCAAGCCACGCCCAGTTTTAACAACCATAGAGATGCATTGCTGCCATTCATTTCAATTGGGCAAATGATTCCCATATGAGCTAATTGTAAAATAGCTTTTGTAATTGGTTCACAATGGAGAGTCATAGCAACATTAAGGATGCATATAACTAATCCAGCCAATCATTGCTTATGATTTAACATAAATTCATCAAGCCACGCCCACTTTTTTTTTTTTTTTTTGAATGTCAAATATCTTCTAAGTGGAACATCGTAGAAACATGGGAGTTGTTTTATATTGCTCTAAGCTGAATGTAGATTACAACATGATGTCACCAACTCATCCATAGCAACCAGATTATTTACCATAGCAACCAAACCGGATAAACTTTATCTCAGCCTAGGAAAATGCTAGAGACACAGGAGTTGGTCTAATTGACTTGTAGTCAAACAGGGAACCTTATATAATGTCACTGACCCCTCCATAGCAACCATACTGGTTACCATAGCAACCAAATTGACACATGTCTATCTCAGCTTAGGAAAATGAGAGAGACATGGGAGTTGGTTTAAATGACTTGTAGTCAGAAAGGGAACATTATATAATGTCATTTACCCCTCCATAGCAACCATACTGGTTACCATAGCAACCCAATTGACACATCTTTATCTCTGCTTAGGAAAATGCTAGAGACATGGGGGTGAGTTTGTTTCACTAATAGCGACCCGGAAACATTCATTGAGGTAGCAGACCCCTCCATAGCAGCCATACTGGTTGCCATAGCAACCCAATTGACACATTTCTATTTCAGCTTAGGAAAATGCTAGAGACACAGGAGTTGGTTTAATTGACTTTTAATCACACAGGGAACATTATATTATGTCACTGACCCTTTCATAGCAACCATACTGGTTACCATAGCAACCAAATTGACACATTTCTATCTCAGCTTAGGAAAATGCTAGAGACACAGGAGTTGGTTTAATTGACTTTTAATCACACAGGGAACATTATATTATGTCACTGACCCCTTCATAGCAACCATACTGGTTACCATAGCAACCAAATTGACACATCTCTATCTTAGTTTTGGAAAATGCTAGAGACATGGGGGTTGGTGTAATTTACTTGTAGTCACACAGGGATCAATATATTATGCCAATGACCCCTCCATAGCAACCATACTGGTTAGCATAGCAACCCAATTGACACATCTCTCCCTCAGCTTAGGAAAGTGCTAGAGACATGGGGGTGAGTTTGTTTCAATAATTGTGACCCCGGTAACAATCACTGAGGTAACTAAACCCTCCATAGCAACCAAATGGTTACCATAGCAACCAAATTGACATATCTCTATCTCAGCTTAGAAAAATGCTAGGGACACAGGGTTTGGTTTGTTTCACTCATAATGACACATGAAACATTATATGATGTCAATGACCCCTCCATAGCAACAATACTGGTTACCACAGCAACCCAGTTGGCACATCTTTTTCTCAGCTTAGGAAAATGCTAGAGACACAGGGGTTGTTGTAATTTACCTGTAGTCACTCAAGGAACATTATATGATGTTACTGACCCCTCCATAGCAACCATACTGGTTTCCATAGCAACCAAATTGACACATCTCTATCTCAGCTTAGGAAAATTAGAGAGACACGGGAGTTGGTCTAAATGACTTGTAGTCACACAGGGAACATCATATAATGTCACTGACCCCACCATAGCAACCAAATTGGCATATCCCTATATCAGCTTTGGAAAATGCTAGAGACATGGGGGTTGTTTTGTTTCACTCATAGTGACACTGGGAACAATCTATTATGTAAATGACCTGTCCAGAGCGACCAGACTTTTTTACCTCAGCAACGCAATTCCCATATCTTTATCTTAGGTTAGGAAAATGCTAGACAGAATTTCAACTTACTTATATTATACCTTTCAGCTTCCACTTTTAACTTTTGACACTTTCAACTTTCAAAAGTTTCAGCTTCCACTTTCTATTTTTGACACTTTCAACTTTACAATGCTTCACCTTTCAACTTTATACGTTTTCAACTTTAGAATGTTTCACATTTCAGCCTCCACTTTCAACTTTTGATATTTTCAACTTTACAATGTTTCACCTTTCAGCTTCCACTTTCAACTTTTGACACTTTCAACTTTTGACACTTTCAACTTTCTAATATTTTAACATTAAGCTTCCACTTTCAACTTTACATATTTCAACTTTACAATGTTTCAGCTTTAGCTTTCAACTTTTGACATTTTAACTTTCTAATGTTTTACCTTTCAGCTTGAACTTTCAACTTTTGACACTTTAACTTTCTAATGTTTTACCTTTCAGCTCCCACTTTTAATTTTTAACAATTTCTACTTTCTAATTTTCACTCTTCAGCCCGGGAATTCAGCAATTTGAGCATTACCTTTTCAGCTCTCTGCATTCACACGCATTTTCCGCTAGGAAATGCACTTTCTAGTTATTATTCTTATTCCCCCCCCTTTTTCCGGAGCCTACTACTTCAGCATACTTTGCCCTAGAA
Source organism: Danionella cerebrum (assembly GCA_007224835.1). Classification (NCBI taxonomy): domain Eukaryota; kingdom Metazoa; phylum Chordata; class Actinopteri; order Cypriniformes; family Danionidae; genus Danionella; species Danionella cerebrum. The sequence goes on from SRMA01010601.1 coordinate 12,395, forward strand.
ACACCATTCAAACATCAAAACGTTCAGCTTTTTTTGCTCTATGTTGCTTGTATACAGCTTTTTGATATCTTTTATACTTTTTATAAAATTCAACTTTATTTAAAATATTTTTCCCATTGAAATGAATGGGAAACACTTCAAATCTCTTTTAAATCTTCAGCTTTTTTCAACCTTCATAACTTCAGCATACTTTCAGCTAGAGCAATCATTCAACTTTTAAACAATTCAACACATTTTCAGCTTTTAAAAGATGTTTTCAGCTTTTTCATATCTTTTACAGATTTTTATAAATCACAGTTTAAGTTTAATGAAGAATTTGGATTTTGACCTAATTCTGCTCCACTCTAGCTTCCACTCTAATTTTTCACATCTCAAACTTCTTAATCAATTCCCCGCTCCTGAACTAAACTTTACCCTTTATGCACAAAATTTATATTAAAGTAGTAGAGAAATTTGTCCTCTTTCCAAAGGTGCAGTTGTTTTTTTCATATGACCTACGGTTTTTAAACTAGGAGGGCTAAACCTTAACGAGGGAAGCAAATTGCTCCATTAAGATCAATGCAATTCACCCAGAAAATAATGCTTGAAGGTTTTAAATTAGGCTTTTTCTAACTCGCCATAAATAATAGAATTTTCCACATATCTTAAAAAAATTACACCATAATCTTCATTGAGGCCTTCTGCTTCTCACAAAGAAAGAATCAGCTCGATATGTCTTACGGTTCTTCTGTAATGTTTGTTTGTTTGAGGCATGGTCAACATCTGAGAAATGTCTCCTCGATTCAAAAAGTGGCAGTTGGAGGCAGCTGTTAATCAACTAATTTGAATAATGAAATTTGATTGGCTTAGCCTTCTCATAGACTCACAATGGGCCATAGAGATGCATTGCTGCCATTCATTTCAATGGGGCAATTGATTCCCATACGATCCTACTGTAAAAGAGCTTTTGTAATTGGTTCACAATGGAGATTCAAAGCAACATTAAGGATGCATATAACTAATCCAGCCAATCATTGCTTATGATTTAACATAAATTCATCAAGCCACGCCCACTTTTCAACATTATTTTTGAATGTCAAATATCTTCTAAGTGGAACATCGTAGAAACATGGGAGTTGTTTTATATTGATCTAAGTTGAATGTAGATTACAACATGATGTCACCAACTCATCCATAGCAACCAGATTATTTACCATAGCAACCAAACCGGATAATCTTTATCTCAGCCTAGGAAAATGCTAGAGACACAGGAGTTGGTCTAATTGACTTGTAGTCAAACAGGGAACCTTATATAATGTCAATGACCCCTCCATAGCAACCATGCTGGTTACCATAGCAACCCAATTGACACATCTCAATCTCAGCTTAGGAAAATGAGAGAGACACAGGAGTTGGTCTAAATGATTTGTGGTAACACAGGGAACATTATATAACGTCACTGACCCCTCCATAGCAACCATACTGTTTACCATAGCAACCAAATTGACACATGTCCATCTCAGCTTAGGAAAATGAGAGAGACATGGGAGATGGTTTAAATGACTTGTAGTCAGAAAGGGAACATCATATAATGTCACTTACCCGTCCATAGCAACCAAATAATTTACCATAGCAACCAATATGGCAAATCTCTATCTCAGCCTAGGAGAATGCTAGAGACACAGGAGTTGGTCTAATTGACTTGTAGTCACAAAGGGAACATTATATAATGTCACTGACCCCTCCATAGCAACCATACTGGTTACCATAGCAACAAAATTGACACATCTCCATCTCAACTTAGGAAAATAAGAGAGACACGGGAGTTTATCTAAATGACTTGTAGTCACACAGGGAACATTATATGATGTCACTGACCCCTCCATAGCAACCATACTGGTTACCATAGCAACCGAATTGAGACATCTCTATTTCTGCTTTGGAAAATGAGAGAGACATGGGAGTTGGTCTAAATGACTTGTAGTAACACAGGGAACATTATATAATGTCACTGACCCCTCCATAGCAACCATACTTGTTACCATAGCAACCAATATGACACATCTCTATCTCAGCTTAGGAAAATGAGGGAGACACGGGAGTTGGTCTAAATGACTTGTAGTCACACAGGGAAATTTATATAATGTCACTGACCCCTCCATAGCAACCATACTGGTTACCATAGCAACCAAATTGACACATCTCTATCTCAGCTTAGGAAAATGAGAGAGACACAGGAGTTTGTCTGAATGACTTGAAGTCACACAGGGAACATTATGTCACTGACCCCTCCATAGCAATCATAGTGGTTACCATA
>SRMA01010607.1:0-13205 GCA_007224835.1 Danionella cerebrum
CACAAGCAATGATTGGCTGGATAAGTGATTTGCTACCTTAATGCTCGTATGACTTTCCAGTGTCAATCAATTACTGAAGCTCTTTTACAATAGGATCTATGGGGTTCATGCTCCATTCATTTCAATGGGCCATTGAAAGTCAATGATACACCTTTGACCTACTTATTTGAAATCAGCTGCACCTGGAGTTATCAACTGTCAGATTTTCAAACGAGTCAGCTGCAGCTGGAAATTCAACTGTCAGATTATCTGGCAAATCTGCTGGAGAAAATCCGATTTCCATGCCTCAAACAAATAAAGATTATAGAAGAACCGTAAGACATATCGAAATGATTCTTCCTTTGTCAGAAGCAGAAGACCCTAACGAAGAGAATGCTGTAAATTTTGTGAAGGTTTGATTAGAAATAAAAAAATTATGGCGAGCTACAAATAGCCTTCATTTGATTCTGTGCAACTGCTCATTTCAGAGAAATCCATACCCTCAAACAAATAAGGATTACGAAAGAATGACCAGAGGTATTGAAATATTTCTTTTACTGTTAGAATCCCAAGATTTTAAGGAAGAGAATGGTGTAAATTTTGTGAAGCTGTGATAAAGTGTGAATGATTTATGGCGAGTTAAAAATAGCCTGCGATTGAGATTTTAAACAGAATCCACCAGAATTTTTGAATGGAGGTGAATGGAGCAATTAAGTGCACTCCTTGTGGTTTAGGCCACCTGGAGTAAAAACCGTGTGTTTTTTAAAAATGAAAACAGCACCAACTGAAAGAGGACAAAAATCTCTACCATTTAGATATAAAATGTGTGTGTAAAGGTTAATTTTTAGTTGAGAAAACAGTGCAAGTAGCAACAAGACTGAGCTTGCTCAAAGTTAGAGTGGGCGATGACATCACCACTCTGGGGCTCCCATAGGGAATGACTTGAGCGATTTTTGGGCCGAAATTCGCGATTTATACGGAAACCGCTGGTCCAATCGGTCCGAAAAGACATAGCATAAATCTACAGAACAGCTTTGAGGTGTGTGGAAAGTTTCGTGGCTGTAGCTCAAACGGGCTAGGAGGAGTTGACGGTAGAATTTTTGTCAGAAGAAGAAGAATAAGAAGAACTAGATTTTAAAGTTTGCACGCAAACTTCGATGTTGGCTTGCGTTGGTGCCGTTAATACCTATTTTTTTTAAATGTTGGCAATTCTGCAACAATAACATAATCCAACCCCCATGTCTCTATGATTCTCATAAGCTGAGATAGGTATTTGCAAAATTGGTTGCTATGGTAACCAGTCTGGTTGCTATGGAGGGGTCTGTGACCTAAGATATTGTTCCCCATGTCAATACGAGTAAAATACATCAACCCCCATGTGTCTATGACTTTCCTAATCTGAGATAGAGATGCGCCATATTGGTTGCTATGGTAACCTGTCTGGTTGCTATGGAGGGGTCAGTGACCTAACATATTGTTCCCCATGTCAATACGAGTAAAATACATCAACCCCCATGTCTCTATGATTTTCTTGAGCTGAGATAGGTACATGCAAAATTGGTTGCTATGGTAACCAGTCTGGTTGCTATGGAGGGGTCAGTGACCTAACACATTGTTCCCCATGTCAATACATCAACCCCCATGTCTCTATGACTTTCCAAAGCTGAGATAGAGCTGCGCCATATTGGTTGCTATGGTAACCAGTTTGGTTGCTATGGAGGGGTCGCTGACCTAATATATTGCTCCCCATATCTATACGGGTAAAATACAGCAACCCCCATCTCTTTATGATTTTCCTAAGCTGAGATAGAGACATGCCATATTGGTTGCTATGGTAACCAGTCTGGTTGCTATGGAGGTGTCATTAACATAATATAATGTTTCAGCTGTCAGTATGGGTGCAGCTTACCAGCCCCCAAGTCTCTAGCATTTTTCTAAGCTAAGATAGAGATGTGGCAATATAGTTGCTATGGTAAACAATTTGGTTGCTATGGAGGAGTTAGTGACATCATGTTGTAATCTACTTTCCATTTAGACTAATATAAAGCAACCCCCATGTCTCTACTGTGTTCCGTTTAGAAGATATTTGACATTAAAAGTTATGTCAAAAGTGGGTGTGGCTTAATGAATTTATGTTAATTCACAAGCAATGATTGGCTGGATAAGTGATTTGCTTCCTTAATGCTGGTATGACTTTCCAGTGTCAATCAATTACAGAAGCTCTTTTACAATAGGATCTATGGGATTCATGCTCCATTCATTTCAATGAGCCATTGAAAGTCTATGAGACACCTTTGACCTACTTATTTGAAATCAGCTTGCACCTGGAGTTATCAACTGCCAGATTTTCAAACAGTCAGCTGCAGCTGGAAAGTCAACTGTCAGATATTCAAACGATGGCAAATCTGCTGGAGAAAATCCGATTTCCATGCCTCAAACAAATAAAGATTATAGAAGAACCGTAAGACATATCGAAATGATTCTTTCTTTGTCAGAAGCAGAAGACCCTAACGAAGAGAATGCTGTAATTTTTGTGAAGGTGTGATTAGAAATAAAAAAAATTATGGCGAGCTAAAAATAGCCTTCATTTGATTCTGTGCAACTGCTCATTTCTGAGATTTCGATACCTCCAAACAAATAAGGATTACGAAAGAATGACCAGAGGTATTGAAATATTTCTTTTACTGTTAGAATCCCAAGATTTTAAGGAAGAGAATGGTGTAAATTTTGTGAAGCTGTGATAAAGTGTGAATGATTTATGGCGAGTTAAAAATAGCCTGCGACTGAGATTTTAAACAGAATCCACCTGAATTTTTGAATGGAGGTGAATGGAGCAATTAAGTGCACTCCTTGTGGTTTAGGCCACCTGGAGTAAAAACCGTGTGTTTTTTAAAAATGAAAACAGCACCAACTGAAAGAGGACAAAAATCTCTACCATTTAGATATAAAATGTGTGTGTAAAGGTTAATTTTTAGTTGAGAAAACAGTGCAAGTAGCAACAAGACTGAGCTTGCTCAAAGTTAGAGTGGGCGATGACATCACCACTCTAGGGCTCCCATAGGGAATGACTTGGGCGATTTTTGGCTCGAAATTCGTGATTTTTACGGAAACCGCTGGTCAAATCGCTCCGAAAAGACATAGCAACAAACTACATAACAGCTGTGAGGTGTGTTGAAAGTTTCGTGACTGTAGCTCGAACGGGCTAGGAGGAGTTGACGGTAGTTTTTTTGTTCTAAGAAGAAGAAGAAGAAGAAGAAGAATAATAAGTTTAAGAGAGATAACAATATGTTGGCTCTGCAAGCCAACATAAATATGCATTTCCTAGCGGAAAATGCGTGTGAATGCAGAGAGCTGAAAATGAAAGCAGGCTGAAAGTATCTGAAAAAAATCTAAAGTTGAAAGGTGAAGCTGAAAGGTAAAATATTTGAAAGTTGAAAGTTTCAAAAGTTGAAACGTGAAGCTGAAAGGTGAAAGATTTGAAAGTCGGAAGTTTCAAAAGTTGAAAAGTGAAGCTGAAAGGTGAAAGATTTTAAAGCTGAAAGTGTCAAAAGATGAAAGTGGAGGCCGAAAGGTGAAACATTATAAAGTTGAAAACATATAAAGTTGAAAGGAGAAGCATTGTAAAGTTGAAAGGGTCAAAAGTAGTAAGTGGAAGCTAAAGGTAAAACATTTGAAAGTTGAACAGTGTCAAAAGTTAAAAGTGGAAGCTTAAGGTGAAACATTTGAAAGTTGAAAGTGTAAAAGGTTGAAAGTGGAAGCTGAACGGTATAATATTAGTAAGATGAAATTCTGTCTAGCATTTTCCTAACCTAAGATAAAGATATGCCAATTGCGTTGCTATGGTAAAAATTCTGGTTGCTTTGGACAGGTCATTTACATAATAGAATGTTCCCAGTGTCACTCTGAGGGAAATGAATCAACCCCCATGTCTCTAGCATTTCCCTGAGCTGAGTTAGGGATATGCCAATTGGGTTGCTATGATAACTATTATGGTTGCTATGGAAATGTCATTGACATTATCTAATGTTTCCTGTGTCACTATGAGTCAAACAAAACAACCCCCATGTCTCTAGCATTTTCCAAAGCTGAGATAGAGATGTGTCAATTTGGTTGCTATGGTAACCAGTATGGTTGCTATGGAGGGTCATTGACATTATATAATGTTCCCTGTGTGACTACAAGTCAATTAGACCAACTCCTGTGTCTCTGGCATTTCCTAAGCTGAGATAGAGATGTGTCAATTTGGTTGCTATGGTAACCAGTATGGTTGCTATGGAGGGGTCAGTGACATTATATATTAAGCTCTGTGTGACTATAAGAAAATTACATCAACCCCCATGTCTTTAGCATTTTCCTAAGCTGAGATAGAGATGTGTCAATTTGGTTGCCCTGGTAACCAGTATGGTTGCTATGGAGGGGTCAGTGACATTATATAATGTTCCCTGTGTGACTACAAGTCAATTAGACCAACTCCCGTGTCTCTATCATTTTCCAAAGGTGAGATAGAGTTGTGTCAATTGGGTTGCTATGGTAACCAGTATGGTTGCTATGGAGGGGTCATTGACATTATTTAATGTTCCCTGTGTGACTTCAAGTCATTCAGACCAACTCCCGTGTCTCTCTCATTTTCCAAAGTTTAGATAGAGATGTGTCAATTTGGTTGCTATGGTAACCAGTATGGTTGCTATGGAAGGGTAAATGACATTATATAATGTTCCCTGTGTGACTACAAGTCATTTAGACCAACTCCCGTGTCTCTCTCGTTTCCCTAAGCTGAGATAGAGATGTGTCAATTGGGTTGCTATGGTAACCAGTATGGTTGCTATGGAGGGGTCATTGACATTATATAATGTTTTCTGTGTGACTACAAGTCAATTAGAACAACTCCTATGTCTCTGGCATTTTCCTAGGCTGAGATAGAGAAGTGTCAATTCGGTTGCTATGGTAAATAATTTGGTTGCTATGGATGAGTTGGTGACATCATGTTGTAATCTACATTCAACTTAGATCAAAATAAAACAACTCCCATGTCTCTACGATGTTCCACTTAGAAGATATTTGACATTCAAAATTATGTTGAAAAGTGGGCGTGGCTTGATGAATTTATGTTAAATCATAAGCAATGATTGGCTGGATTAGTTATATTCATCCTTAATGTTGCTATGACTCTCCATTGTGAACTAATTACAAAAGCTATTTTACAATAGGATCGTATGGGACTCAATTGGCCCATTGAAATGAATGGCAGCAATGCATCTCTATGGCCCATTGAGAGTCTATGAGAAGGCTAAGCCAATCAAATTTCGTTATTCAAATTAGTTGATTAACAGCTGCCTCCAACTGCCACTTTTTAAATCGAGGAGACATTTCTCAGATTTTGACCATGCCTCAAACAAATAAACATTACAGAAGAACTGTAAGACATATCGAGATGATTCTTTCTTTGTGAGAAGCAGAAGGCCTCAATGAAGATTATGATGTACATTTTTTAATGATATGTGGAAAATTCTAGGAGTTATGGCGAGTTAGAAAAAGCCTTAATTTAAGACTTTGGAGCATCATTTTCTGGATGAAATGCATTGATCTTAATGGAGCAATTTGCTTCCCTCGTTAAGTTTTAGACCTCCTAGTTTAAAAACCGTAGGTCATATGAACTGAAAAACTGCTTCTTTGGAAAGAGGACAAATTTCTCTACTACTTTAATATAAATTTTGTGCATAAAGGTTAAAGCTTAGTTTAGGAGAGAAGAATAGAAGAAGAAGTTTGAGATGTGAAAAGTTAGAGTGGAAGCTAGAGTGGAGCAGAAATAGGTAAAAGTTGGAAATCTTCATAAAACTTAAACTGCGATTAATAAAAATCTATACAAGATATAAAAAAGTTGAAATATACTTCTAATAGATGAAAGTGTGTAGATTTATTTAAAGTTTGAATAGTTTCTCTAGTGGAAAGTATGCTGAAGTTATAAAGGTTGAAAGAAGTGAAAGTTTAAAGGAAGGTTGAAGAATATCCCCATTCATTTCAATGGGAAGAATAATTTGAATAAAGTTAAATATTATAAAAAGTATAAAAGTTTGTAAAGTGAAACGTAATAGCAACCTAGTCTGAAAAAAGCTGAACGTTTTGATGTTTGAATGGTGTTTCTAGGCCAAAGGATGCTGAAGTAGTAGGCCGGAGAAAAAAGTGGGAATAATAATAATAAGAACTAGAATATGCATTTCCTAGCGGAAAATGCGTGTGAATGCAGAGAGCTGAAAATGAAAGCAGGCTGAAACTATCTGAAAAAAATCTAAGGTTGAAAGGTGAAGCTGAAAGGTAAAATATTTGAAAGTTGAAAGTTTCAAAAGTTGAAAAGTGAAGCTGAAAGGTGAAAGATTTGAAAGCTGAAAGTGTCAAAGGTTGAAAGTGGAGGCCGAAAGGTGAAACATTATAAAGTTGAAAACGTATAAAGTTGAAAGTCGAAGCATTGTAAAGTTGAAAGTGTCAAAAGTAGAAAGTGAAAGCTAAAGGTGAAACATTTGAAAGTTGAAAAGTTTCAAAAGTTGAAAGTGGAAGCTTAAGGTGAAACATTTGAAAGTTGAAAGTGTCAAAAGTTGAAAGTGGAAGCTGAGCGGTATAATATTAGTAAGATGAAATTCTGTCTAGCATTTTCCTAACCTAAGATAAATATATGCCAACTGCGTTGCTATGGTAAAAAAAGTCTGGTTGCTCTGGACAGGTCATTTACATAATAGAATGTTCCCAGTGTCACTCTGAAGTAAATGAATCACCCCCCATGTCTCTTGCGATTCCCTGAGCTGAGTTAGAGATATGCCAATTGGGTTGCTATGATAACTATTATGGTTGCTATGGAAATGTCATTGACATTATCTAATGTTTCCTGTGTCACTATGAGTCAAACAAAACAACCCCCATGTCTCTAGCATTTTCCAAAGCTGATATAGAGATATGCCAATTTGGTTGCTATGGTAACCAATATGGTTGCTATGGAGGGGTTATTGACATTATAAATTGATCTCTGTGTGACTACAAGAAAATTACACCAACCCCCATGTCTTTAGCATTTTCCTAAGCTGAGATAGAGATGTGTCAATTTGGTTGCCATGGTAACCAGTATGGTTTCTATGGAGGGTCAGTGACATTATATAATGTTCTCTGTGTGACTACAAGTCATTTAGACCAACTCCCGTGTCTCTCTCATTTTCCTAGGCTGAGATAGAGATGTGTCAATTTGGTTGCTATGGTAACCAGTATGGTTGCTATGGAGGGGTAAGTGACATTATATAATGTTCCCTGTGTGACTTCAAGTCATTCAGACAAACTCCCGTGTCTCTCTTTTTCCAAAGTTGAGATAGAGATGTGTCAATTTGGTTGCTATGGTAACCAGTATGGTTGCTATGGAGGGTAAGTGACATTATATAATGTTCCCTGTGTGACTACAAGTCATTTAGACCAACTCCCGTGTCTCTCTCAATTTCCTAAGCTGAGATAGAGATGTGTCAATTTGGTTGCTATGGTAACCAGTATGGTTGCTATGGAGGGGTCAGTGACATTATATAATGTTCCCTGTGTGACTACAAGTCATTTAGACCAACTCCCGTGTCTCTCATTTTCCTAAGCTGAGATAGAGATGTGTCAATTTGGTTGCTATGGTAACCAGAATGGTTGCTATGGAGGGGTATGTGACATTATATAATGTTCCCTGTTTGACTACAAGTCATTTAGACCAACTTCCGTGTCTCTCTCATTTTCCTACGCTGAGATAGAGATGTGTCAATTTGGTTGCTATGGTAACCAGTATGGTTGCTATGGAGGGGTCAATGACATTATATAATGTTCCCTGTGTGACTACAAATCAATTAGACCAACTCCTGTGTCTCTAGCATTTTCCTAGGCTGAGATAGAGAATTACCAATTTGGTTGCTATGGTAAATAATCTGGTTGCTATGGATGAGTTGGTGACATCATGATGTAATCTACATTTAACTTAGATCAATATAAAACAACTCCCATGTCTCTGCGATGTTCCACTTAGAAGATATTTGACATTCAAAAATGATGTTGAAAAGTGGGCGTGGCTTGATGAATTTATGTTAAATCATAAGCAATGATTGGCTGGATTAGTTATATGCATCCTCAATCTTGCTATGACTCCATTGTGAACCAATTACAAAAGCACTTTTACAATAGGATCATATGGGAATCAATTGCCCCATTGAAATGAATGGCAGCAATGCATTTTTATGGCCCATTGTGAGTCTATGAGAAGGCTAAGCCAATCAAATTTCGTTATTCAAATTAGTTGATTAACAGCTGCCTCCAACTGCCACTTTTCGAATCGAGGAGACATTTCTCAGATGTTGACCATGCCTCAAACAAATAAACATTACAGAAAAACCGTAAGACATATCGAGATGATTCTTTCTTTGTGAGAAGCAGAAGGCCTCAATAAAGATTATGATGTAAATTTTGTAACGATATGTGGAAAATTCTAGGAGTTATGGCGAGTTAGAAAAAGCCTTAATTTAAAACTTTGAAGCATCATTTTCTTTGTGGAATGCATTGATCTTAATGGAGCAATTTGCTTCCCTCGTTAAGGTTTAGCCCTCCTAGTTTAAAAACCGTAAGTCATATGAAAGGAACAACTGCATCATTGGAAAGAGGACAAATTTCTCTACTACTTTAATATAAATTTTGTGCATAAAGGTTAAAGCTTAGTTTAGGAGAGAAGAATAAATGAAAAAGTTTGAGATGTGAAAAGTTAGAGTGGAAGCTAGAGTGGAGCAGAAATAGGTGAAAGTCGGAAATCTTCATTAAACTTAAACTGCGATTAATAAAAATCAATACAAGATATAAAAAAGTTTAAATATACATCTAATAGATGAAAGTGTGTAGATTTATTTAAAGTTTGAATGGTTTCTCTAGTGGAAAGTATGCTGAAGTTATAAAGGTTGAAATAAGTGAAAGTTTAAAGGAGGGTTGAAGAATATCCCCATTCATTTCAATGGGAAGAATAATTTGAATAAAGTTAAATATTATAAAAAGTATAAAAGTTTGAAAAGTGAAACGTAATAGCAACCTAGTCTGAAAAAAGCTGAACGTTTTGACGTTTGAATGGTGTTTCTAGGCCAAAGTATGCTGAAGTAGTTTGGGTTGGAAAAAGGGGGGGAATAATAAAAACTAGAAAGTGCATTTCCTAGCGGAAAATGCGTGTGAATGCAGAGAGCTGGAAGAGAATGCTTAAAATTGCTGAATTCCTTGGCTGAACGGTGAAACATTAGAAAGTTAAAAGTCTCAAAAGTTGAAAGTTGAAGCTAAAAGGTGAAACACTGTAATTTGAAAAGTGTCAAAATTTGAAAGCTGAAGCTGAAACATTGTAAAGTTAAAATATGTAAAGTTTAAAGTGGAAGCTGAATGTTAAAATATTAGAAAGTTGAAAGTGTCAAAAGTTGAAAGTGGAAGCTGAAAGGTGAAACATTGTAAAGTTGAAAATATCAAAAGTTGAAAGTGGAGGCTGAAAGGTGAAACATTTTAAAGTTGAAAACATTTAAAGTTGGAAGGTGAAGCATTGTAAAGTTGAAAGTGTCAAAAATAGAAAGTGGAAGCTGAAGGTGAAACTTTTGAAAGTTGAAAGTGTCAAAAGTTGAAAGTGGAAGCTGAAAGATATAATATAAGTAAGTTGAAATTCTGTCTAGCATTTTCCTAACCTAAGATAAAGATATGGCAATTGCGTTTCTGTGGTAAAAAGTCTGGTCGCTCAGGACAGGTCATTTACATAATAGATTGTTCCCAGTGTCACTATGAGTGAAACAAAACAACCCCCATGTCTCTAGCATTTTCCAAAGCTGATATAGGGATATGCCAATTTGGTTGCTATGGTAACCAGTATGGTTGCTATGGAGGGGTCAGTGACATTATATAATGTTCCCTGTGTGACTACAAGTCATTTAGACCCACTCCCGTGTCTCCCATTTTACTAAGCTGAGATAGAGATGTGTCATTTTGGTTGCTATGGTAACCAGTATGGTTGCTATGGAGGAGTCAGTGACATTATATAATGTTCCCTGTGTGACTACAAGTCATTCAGACCCACTCCAGTGTCTCTAGCATTTTACTAAGCTGAGATAGAGATGTGTAATTTGGTTGCTATGGTAACCAGTATGGTTGTATGGAGGAGTCAGTGACATTATATAATGTTCCCTGTGTGACTACAAGTCATTTAGACCACCTCCCGTGTCTCTAGCATTTTCCTAAGCTGAGATAGAGATGTGTCAATTGGGTTGCTATGGTAACCAGCCTGGTTGCCATGGAGGAGTCCGCTACCTCAATGAATGTTTCCAGGGTCACTATTAGTGTAACAAACTCACCCCCATGTTTCTAGCATTCTCCTAAGCTGAGGTAGAGATGTATCAGTTGGGTTGCTATAGTAACCAGACTGGTTGCTATGGAGGGGTCATTGGCATTATATAAGGTTCCCTGTGTGACTACAAGTCATTTAGACCAACTCCCGTGTCTCTCTCATTTTACTAAACTGAGATAGAGATGTGTCAATTTGGTTGCTATGGTAACCAGTATGGTTGCTATGCAGGGGTCAGTGACATTATATAATGTTCCCTGTGTGACTACAAGTCATTCAGACCCACTCCAGTGTCTCTCTCATTTTCCTAAGCTGAGATAGAGATGTGTCAATTTGGTTGCTATGGTAACCAGTATGGTTGCTATAGAGGGGTCAGTGACATTATATAATGTTCCCTGTGTTACTACAAGTCATTTAGATAAACTCCCGTATCTCTCTTATTTTCCTAAGCTGAGATAGAGATGTGTCAATTTGGTTGCTATGGTAACCAGTATGGTTGCTATGCAGGGGTCAGTGACATTATATAATGTTCCCTGTGTGACTACAAGTCATTTAGATAAACTCCCGTATCTCTCTAGTTTTCCTAAGCTGAGATAGAGATGTGTCAATTTGGTTGCTATGGTAACCAGTATGGTTGCTATGGAGGGGTCAGTGACACTGTATAGTGATCCCTGTGCTACTACAAGTCATTTGGACTAACTCCCGTGTCTCTAGCATTTTCCTAAGCTGAGATAGAGATGTGTCAATTTGGTTGCTATGATAACCAGTATGGTTGCTATGGAGGGGTAAGTGACATTATATAATGTTCCCTGTGTGACTACAAGTCATTTAGACCAACTCCCGTGTCTCTAGCATTTTCCTAAGCTGAGATAGAGATGTGTCAATTTGGTTGCTATGGTAACCAGTATGGTTGCTATGGAGGGTACAGTGACATTGTATGATGTTCCCTGTGTGACTACAAGTCATTTAGAACAACTCCTGTGTCTCTGTCGTTTTCCAAATCTGAGATAGAAATGTGTCAACTGGGTTGCTATGGTAACCAGTATGGTTGCTATGGAGGGTCAGGTACCTCAATGAATGTTCCCGAGGTCGCTATTAGTGAAACAAACTCACCCCCATGTCTCTAGCATTTTCCTAAGCTGAGATAGAGATGTGTCAATCGGGTTGCTATGGTAACCATTATGGTTGCTATGGAGGGGTCATTGACATTATATAATGGTTCCTGTGTGACTATAAGTCAATTAGACCAACTCCTGTGTCTCTAGCATTTTCCTGGGCTGAGATAGAGATGTGTCAATTGGGTTGCTATGGAAATTAATCTGGTTGCTATGGATGAGTTGGTGACATCATGTTGTAATCTACATTCAACTTAGATCAATATAAAACAACTCCCATGTTTCTACGATGTTCCACTTAGAAGATATTTGACATTCAAAAATAATGTTGAAAAGTGGGCGTGGCTTGATGAATTTATGTTAAATCATAAGCAATGATTGGCTGGATTAGTTATATGCATCCTCAATCTTGCTATGACTCTCCATTGTGAACCAATTACAAAAGCACTTTTACAATAGGATCATATGGGAATCAATTGCCCCATTGAAATGAATGGCAGCAATGCATCTCTATGGCCCATTGTGAGTCTATGAGAAAGCTAAGCCAATCAAATTTCGTTATTCAAATTAGTTGATTAACAGCTGGCTCCAACTGCCACTTTTCGAATCGAGGAGACATTTCGCAGATGTTGACCATGCCTCAAACAAATAAACATTACAGAAGAACCGTAAGACATATCGAGCTGATTCTTTCTTTGTGAGAAGCAGAAGGCCTCAATGAAGATAATGTTGTAATTTTTTTTAAGATATGTGGAAAATTCTATTAGTTATGGCGAGTTAGAAAAAGCCTTAATTTAAAACCTTTAAGCATTATTTTCTGGGTGAAATACATTGATCTTAATGGAGCAATTTGCTTCCCTCGTTAAGGTTTAGCCCTCCTAGTTTAAAAACCGTAGGTCATATGAAAAAACAACTGCATCTTTGGAAAGAGGACAAATTTCTCTACTACTTTAATATAAATTTTGTGCATAAAGAGTAAAGTTTAGTTTAGGAGAGAGGAATAAATGAAGAAGTTTGAGATGTGAAAAATTAGAGTGGAAGCTAGAGTGGAGCAGAATTAGGTCAAAATCCAAATTCTTCATTAAACTTAAACTGTGATTTATAAAAATCTGTAAAAGATATGAAAAAGCTGAAAACATCTTTTAAAAGCTGAAAATGTGTTGAATTGTTTAAAAGTTGAATGATTGCTCTAGCTGAAAGTATGCTGAAGTTGTGAAGGTTGAAAAAAAGCTGAAGATTTAAAAGAGATTTGAAGTGTTTCCCATTCATTTCAATGGGAAAAATATTTTAAATAAAGTTGAATTTTATAAAAAGTATAAAACATTTTAATAAGAAAAATACGAGCAGTCTAGTCCAAAAGAAGCTGAACATTTTGATGTTTGAATGGTGTTTCTAGCTTAAAGTATGGGGAAGTAGTTAGCCGTCGAAAAGTGGGAGAATAATAATAATAATAAATACGTAGGATAACAATAGTGTGAATGCCTCTGCATTCACACTAAATATGCATTTCCTAGCGGAAAATGCGTGTGAATGCAGAGAGCTGAAAATGAAAGCAGGCTGAAACTATCTGAAAAAAAATCTAAAGTTGAAAGGTGAAGCTGAAAGGTAAAATATTTGAAAGTTGAAAGTTTCAAAAGTTGAAACGTGAAGCTGAAAGGTGAAAGATTTGAAAGTCGGAAGTTTCAAAAGTTGAAAAGTGAAGCTGAAAGGTGAAAGATTTTAAAGCTGAAAGTGTCAAAAGTTGAAAGTGGAGGCCG
>SRMA01010611.1:0-12437 GCA_007224835.1 Danionella cerebrum
TCCATTCAAAAATTCTGGTGGACTCTGTTTAAAATCTCAATCGCAGGCTATTTTTAACTCGCCATAAATCGTTCACACTTTATCACAGCTTCACAAAATTTACACCATTCTCTTCCTTAAAATCTTGGGATTCTAACGGTAAAAGAAATATTTCAATACCTCTGTTCATTCTTTCGTAATGTTTATTTGTTTGAGGGTATGGATTTCTCAGAAATGAGCAGTTGCACAGAATCAAATGAAGGCTATTTCTAGCTCGCCATAATTTTTTTATTTCTAATCACACCTTCACAAAATTTACAGCATTCTCTTCGTTAGGGTCTTCTGCTTCTGACAAAGAAAGAATCATTTCGATATGTCTCACGGTTCTTCTATAATCTTTATTTGTTTGAGGCATGGAAATCGGATTTTCTCCAGCAGATTTGCCATCGTTTGAAAATCTGACAGTTGAATTTCCAGCTGCCGCTGACTCGTTTGAAAATCTGGCAGTTGATAACTCCAGCAGGTGCAGCTGATTTCAAATAAGTAGGTCAAAGGTGTCTCATAGACTTTCAATGGCCCATTGAAATGAATGGAGCATGAACTCCATAGATCCTAATGTAAAAGAGCTTCTGTAATTGATTGACACTGGAAAGTCATACCAAGCATTAAGGAAGCAAATTACTTATCAGCCCATCATTGCTTGTGAATTAACATAAATTAATTAAGCCACACCCACTTTTTGACATAACTTTCGATGTCAAATATCTTCTAAACAGAACACAGTACAGACATGGGGGTTGCTTTATATTATTCTAAATGTAAAGTAGATTACAACATGATGTCACTGACTCCTCCATAGCAACCAAATTGTTTACCATAGCAACTAAATTGGCATATCTCTATCTTGGGTTAGGAAAATGCTAGAGACTTGGGGGTTGGTAAGCTTCACCCATACTGACAGCTGAAACATTATATCATGTCAATGACTCCTCCATAGCAACCAGACTGGTTACCATAGCAACCAATATGGCATGACTCTCTCTCTCAGCTTAGGAAAATCATAGAGAGATGGGGGTTGCCGTATTTTACCCGTATTGATATGGGGAACAATATGTTAGGTCAGCGACCTCTCCATAGCAACCAGACTGGTTACCATAGCAACCAATATGGCGCAGCTCTATCTCAGCTTTGGAAAGTCATAGAGACATGGGGGTTGATGTATTGACATAGGGAACAATGTGTTAGGTCACCGACCCCTCCATAGCAACAAGACTGGTTACCATAGCAACCAATTTTGCATGTACCTATCTCAGCTCAGGAAAATCATAGAGACATGGGGGTTGCTGTAATTTACTCGTATTCATATGGGGAACAATATATTAGGTCAGCGACCCCTCCATAGCAACCACACTGTTACCATAGCAACCAATATGGCGTATCTCTATCTCAGCTTACGAAAGTCATAGAGACATGGGGGTTGGTGTATTTTACTCGTGTTGACATGAGGAACAATATGTTAGGTCACTTACCCCTCCATAGCAACCAGACTGGTTACCATAGCAACCAATTTTGCATGTACCTATCTCAGCTTATGAGAATGATAGAGACATGGGGGTTGGATTATGTTATTGTTGCGGAATTGACAACATTTTAAAAAAAATAGGTATTAACGGCACCAACGCAAGCCAACATCGAAGTTTGCGTGCAAACTTTAAAATCTAGTTATTATGTTGGCTTGCTTGCAAAGCCAACATATTGATATTGCACTTAAACTTATTATGTTGGCTTGCAGAGCCAACATATTGTTATCTCTCCTAAACTTATTATTCTTCTTCTCTTTTCTTCTGACAAAAATTCTCAACACTACTCCTCCTAGCCCGTTCGAGCTACAGCCACGAAACTTTCAACACACCTCAAAGCTGTTATGTAGTTTGTTGCTATATCTCTTCGGACCGATTTGATCAGCGGTTTCCGTAAAAATCGCGAATTTCGGCCCAAAAATCGCCCAAGTCATTCCCTATGGGAGCCCTAGAGTGGTGATGTCATCGCTCGCTCTAACTTTGAGCAAGCTCAGTCTTGTTGCTACTTGCACTGTTTTCTCAACTAAAAATTAACCTTTACACACACATTTTATATCTAAATGGTAGAGATTTTTGCCCTCTTTCAGTTGGTGCTGTTTTCATTTTTAAAAAACACACGGTTTTTACTCCAGGTGGCCTAAACCACAACGAGTGCACATAATTGCTCCATTCACCTCCATTCAAAAATTCTGGTGGACTCTGTTTAAAATCTCAATCGCAGGCTATTTTTGACTCGCCATAAATCATTCACACTTTATCACAGCTTCACAAAATTTACACCATTCTCTTCCTTGAAATCTTGGGATTCTAACAGTAAAAGAAATATTTCAATACCTCTGTTCATTCTTTCGTAATCCTTATTTGTTTGAGGGTATGGATTTCTCAGAAATGAGCAGTTGCACAGAATCAAATGAAGGCTATTTGTAGCTCGCCATAATTTTTTTATTTCTAATCACACCTTCACAAAAGTTACAGCATTCTCTTCGTTGGGGTCTTCTGCTTCTGACAAAGAAAGAATCATTTCGATATGTCTTACGGTTCTTCTATAATCTTTATTTGTTTGAGGCATGGAAATCAGATTTTCTCCAGCAGATTTGCCATCGTTTAAAAATCTGGCAGTTGAGTCAGCTGACTCGTTTGAAAATCTGGCAGTTGATAACTCCAGGTGCAAGCTGATTTCAAATAAGTAGGTCAAAGGTGTCTCATTGACTTTCAATGGCCCATTGAAATGAATGGAGCATGAATCCCATAGATCCTATTGTAAAGAGCTTCTGTAATTGATTGACACTGGAAAGTCATACAAGCATTAAGGAAGCAAATTACTTATCCAGCCCATCATTGCTTGTGAATTAACATAAATTAATTAAGCCACACCCACTTTTTGACATAACTTTCAATGTCAAATATCTTCTAAACGGAACACAGTAGAGACATGGGGGTTGCTTTATATTATTCTAAATGAAAAGTAGATTACAACATGATGTCACTAACTCCTCCATAGCAACCAAATTGTTGACCATAGCAACTATATAGCCACATCTCTATCTTAGCTTAGGAAAATGCTAGAGACTTGGGGGCTGGTAAGCTTCACCCATACTGACAGCGGAAACATATTATGTTAATGACACCTCCATAGCAACCAGACTGGTTACCATAGCAACTAATATGGCATGTCTCTATCTCAGCTTAGGAAAATCATAGAGAGATGGGGGTTGCTTTATTTTACCCGTATAGATATGGGGAGCAATATATTAGGTCAGCGACCCCTCCATAGCAACCAAACTGGTTACCATAACAACCAATATGGCGCAGCTCTATCTCAGCTTTGGAAAGTCATAGAGACATGGGGGTTGATGTATTGACATGGGGAACAATGTGTTAGGTCACAGACCCCTCCATAGCAACCAGACTGGTTACCATAGCAACCAATTTTGCATGTACCTATCTCAGCTCAGGAAAATCATAGAGACATGGGGGTTGCTGTAATTTACTCGTATTCATATAGGGAACAATATATTAGGTCAGCGAACCCTCCATAGCAACCACACTGTTACCATAGCAACCAATATGGAGTATCTCTATCTCAGCTTACGAAAGTCATAGAGACATGGGGGTTGGTGTATTTTACTCATGTTGACATGGGGAACAATATGTTAGGTCACTGACACCTCCATAGCAACCAGACTGGTTACCATAGCAACCAATATTGCATGTACCTATCTCAGCTTATGAGAATCATAGAGACATGGGGGTTGGATTATGTTATTGTTGCGGAATTGACAACATTTAAAAAAAAGGTATTAACGGTACCAACGCAAGCCAACATCGAAGTTTGCGTGCAAACTTTAAAATCTAGTTCTTCTTCTTCTTCTTAGAACAAAAAAAATTACCGTCAACTCCTCCTAGCCCGTTCGAGCTACAGTCACGAAACTTTCCACACACCTCAAAGCTGTTATGTAGTTTGTTGCTATGTCTTTTCGGAACGATTTGACCAGCGGTTTCCGTAAAAATCGCGAATTTCGGCCCAAAAAAATCGCTCAAGTCATTCCCTATGGAGGCCCTAGAGTGGTGATGTCATCGCCCACTCTAACTTCGAGCAAGCTCAGTCTTGTTGCTACTTGCACTGTTCTCTCAACTAAAATTTAACCTTTACACACACATTTTATATCTAAATGATAGAGATTTTTGTCCTCTTTCAGTTGGTGCTATTTTCATTTTTAAAAAACACACGGTTTTTACGCCAGGTGGCCTAAACCACAACGAGTGCACATAATTGCTCCATTCACCTCCATTCAAAAATTCTGGTGGATTCTGTTTAAAATCTCAATCGCAGGCTATTTTTAACTCGCCATAAATCATTCAAACTTTATCACAGCTACACAAAATTTACACCATTCTCTTCCTTAAAATCTTGGGATTCTAACAGTAAAAGAAATATTTCAATACCTCTGGTCATTCTTTCGTAATACTTATTTGTTTGAGGGTATGGATTTCTCTGAAATGAGCAGTTGCACAGAATCAAATGAAGGCTATTTGTAGCTCGCCATAATTTTTTTATTTCTAATCACACCTTCACAAAAATTACAGCATTCTCTTCGTTAGGGTCTTCTGCTTCTTACAAAGAAAGAATCATTTCGATATGTCTTACGGTTCTTCTATAATCTTTATTTGTTTGAGGCATGGAAATCGGATTTTCTCCAGCAGATTTGCCATCGTTTGAAAATCTGACAGTTGAACTCAGCAGGTGCAGCTGATTTCAAATAAGTAGGTCAAAGGTGTCTCATTGACTTTCAATGGCCCATTGAAATGAATGGAGCATGAATCCCATAGATCCTATTGTGAAAGAACTTCTGTAAATGATTGACACTGGAAAGTCATAACAGCATTAAGGAAGCAAATTACTTATCCAGCCCGTCATTGCTTGTGAATTAACATAAATTAATTAAGCCACACCCACTTTTTTTTTTTTTTTTCAAAGTCAAATATCTTCTGAACGGAACACAGTAGAGACATTGGGGTTGCTTTATATTAGTCTAAATGGAAAGTAGATTACAACATGATGTCACTAACTCCTCCATAGCAACCAAATTGTTTACCATAGCAACCATATTGCCCCATCTCTATCTTAGCTTAGGAAAATGCTAGAGACTTGGGGGCTGGTAAGCTTCACCCATACTGACAGCTGAAACATATTATGTTAATGACACCTCCATAGCAACCAGACTGGTTACCATAGCAACCAATATGGCATGTCTCTATCTCAGCTTAGGAAAATCATAGAGAGATGGGGGTTGCTGTATTTTACCCGTATAGATATGGGGAGCAATATATTAGGTCAGCAACCCCTCCATAGCAACCAAACTGGTTACCATAGCAACCAATATGGCGCAGCTCTATCTCAGCTTTGGAAAGTCATAGAGACATGGGGGTTGATGTATTGACAAGGGGAACAATGTGTTAGGTCACTGACCCCTCCATAGCAACCAGACTGGTTACCATAGCAACCAATTTTGCATGTACCTATCTCAGCTCAGGAAAATCATAGAGACATGGGGGTTGCTGTAATTTACTCGTATTCATATAGGGAACAATATGTTAGGTCAGCGACCCCTCCATAGCAACCACACTGTTACCATAGCAACCAATATGGCGTATCTCTATCTCAGCTTACGAAAGTCATAGAGACATGGGGGTTGGTGTATTTTACTCGTGTTGACATGGGGAACAATATGTTAGGTCACTGACCCCTCCATAGCAACCAGACTTGTTACCATAGCAACCAATTTTGCATGTACCTATCTCAGCTTATGAGAATCATAGAGACATGGGGGTTGGATTATGTTATTGTTGCGGAATTGACATTTAAAAAAATAGGTATTAACGGTACCAACGCAAGCCAACATCGAAGTTTGCGTGCAAACTTTAAAATCTAGTTATTATTCTTCTTCTTCTTCTCTTTTCCGACGTCAAAATTTTACAGAGCTTCTCCTCCTAGCCCGTTCGAGCTACAGCCACGAAACTTTCCACGGTCGTCCAAGCTGTTCCCACTCGAGTTGCTATGTCTTTTCGAACCGATTTGACCAGCGGTTTCCGTAAAAATCGCGAATTTCGGCCCAAAAATCGCCCAAGTCATTCCCTATGGGGGCCCTAGAGTGGTGATGTCATCGCTCACTCTAACTTTGAGCAAGCTCAGTCTTGTTGCTACTTGCACTGTTTTCTCAACTAAAAATTAACCTTTACACACACATTTTATACCTAAAATGTAGAGATTTTTGTCCTCTTTCAGTTGGTGCTGTTTTCATTTTAAAAAAACACATGGTTTTTACTCCAGGTGGCCTAAACCACAAGGAGTGCACATAATTGCTCCATTCACCTCCATTCAAAAAATCAGGTGGATTCTGTTTAAAATCTCAATCGCAGGCTATTTTTAACTCGCCATAAATCATTCAAACTTTATCACAGCTTCACAAAATTTACACCATTCTCTTCCTTAAAGTCTTGGGATTCTAACAGTAAAAGAAATATTTCAATACCTCTGTTCATTCTTTCGTAATGTTTATTTGTTTGAGGGTATGGATTTCTCTAAAATGAGCAGTTGCACAGAATCAAATGAAGGCTATTTGTAGCTCGCCATAATTTTTTTATTTCTAATCACAACATCACAAAAATTACAGCATTCTCTTCGTTAGGGTCTTCTGCTTCTTACAAAGAAAGAATCATTTCAATATGTCTCACGGTTCTTCTATAATCTTTATTTGTTTGAGGCATGGAAATCGGATTTTCTCCAGCAGATTTGCCATCGTTTGAATATCTGACAGTTGACTTTCCAGCTGCAGCTGACTCGTTTGAAAATCTGGCAGTTGATAACTCCAGGTGCAAGCTGATTTCAAATAAGTAGGTCAAAGGTGTCTCATAGACTTTCAATGGCCCATTGAAATGAATGGAGCATGAATCCCATAGATCCTATTGTGAAAGAACTTCTGTAATTGATTGACACTGGAAAGTCATACCAGCATTAAGGAAGCAAATCACTTATCCAGCCCATCATTGCATGTGAATTAACATAAAATCATTAAGCCACACCCACTTTTTGACATAACTTTCAATGTCAAATATCTTCTAAACGGAACACAGTAGAGACATGGGGGTTGCTTTATATTATTCTAAATGAAAAGTAGATTACAACATGATGTCACTAACTCCTCCATAGCAACCAAATTGTTTACCATAGCAACTATATTGCCACTTCTCTATCTTAGCTTAGAAAAATGCTAGAGGCTTGGGGGCTGGTAAGCTTCACCCATACTGACAGCTGAAACATATTATGTTAATGACACCTCCATAGCAACCAGACTGGTTACCATAGCAACCAATATGGCATGTCTCTATCTCAGCTTAGGAAAATCATAGAGAGATGGGGGTTGCTGTATTTTCCCGTATAGATATGGGGAGCAATGTATTAGGTCAGCGACCCCTCCATAGCAACCAAACTGGTTACCATAGCAACCAATATGGCGCAGCTCTATCTCAGCTTTGAAAAGTCATAGAGACATGGGGGTTGATGTATTGACATGGGGAACAATGTGTTAGGTCACTGACCCCTCCATAGCAACCAGACTGGTTACCATAGCAGCCAATTTTGCATGTACCTATCTCAGCTCAGGAAAATCATAGAGACATGGGGGTTGCTGTAATTTACTCGTATTCATATGGGGAACAATATATTAGGTCAGCGACCCCTCCATAGCAACCACACTGTTACCATAGCAACCAATATGGCGTATCTCTATCTCATCTTACGAAAGTCATAGAGACATGGGGGTTGGTGTATTTTACTCGTGTTGACATGGGGAACAATATGTTAGGTTACTGACCCCTCCTTAGCAACCAGACTTGTTACCATAGCAACCAATATTGCATGTACCTATCTCAGCTTATGAGAATCATAGAGACAGGGGGGTTGGATTATGTTATTGTTGCGGAATTGACAACATTTAAAAAAAAAAGGTATTACCGGTACCAACGCAAGCCAACATCGAAGTTTGCGTGCAAACTTTAAAATCTAGTTATGTTGGCTTGCA
Organism: Danionella cerebrum; assembly: GCA_007224835.1. NCBI lineage: Eukaryota > Metazoa > Chordata > Actinopteri > Cypriniformes > Danionidae > Danionella > Danionella cerebrum. The sequence continues at coordinate 8,141 of SRMA01010611.1, forward strand.
GAGCCAACATATTGATATTGCTCTTAAACTTATTATTATTCTTCTCTTTTCCTACGTCAAAATTTTGCAACGCTTCTCCTCCTAGCCCGTTCGAGCTACAGCCACGAAACTTTCCACGGTCGTCCAGACTGTTCCCACTCGAGTTGCTATATCTCTTCGGACCGATTTGACCAGCGGTTTCCGTAAAAATCGCGAATTTCGGCCCAAAAATCGCCCAAGTCATTTCCTATGGGAGCCCTAGAGTGGTGATGTCATCGCTCACTCTAACTTTGAGCAAGCTCAGTCTTGTTGCTACTTGCACTGTTTTCTCAACTAAAAATTAATCTTTACACACACATTTTATACCTAAATGGTAGAGATTTTTGTCCTCTTTCAGTTGGTGCTGTTTTCATTTTTAAAAAACACACGGTTTTTACTTCAGGTGGCCTAAACCACAAGGAGTGCACTTAATTGCTCCATTCACCTCCATTCAAAAATTCTGGTGGATTCTGTTTAAAATCTCGGTCGCAGGCTATTTTTAACTCGCCATAAATCATTCACACTTTATCACAGCTTCACAAAATTTACACCATTCTCTTCCTTAAAATCTTGGGATTCTAACAGTAAAAGAAATATTTCAATACCTCTGTTCATTCTTTAGTAATGTTTATTTGTTTGAGGGTATGGATTTCTCTGAAATGAGCAGTTGCACAGAATCAAATAAAGGCTATTTGTAGCTCGCCATAATTTTTTTATTTCTAATCACACCTTCACAAAAATTACAACATTCTCTTCGTTAGGGTCTTCTGCTTCTTACAAAGAAAGAATCATTTCGATATGTCTTACGGTTCTTCTATAATCTTTATTTGTTTGAGGCATGGAAATCGGATTTTCTCCAGCAGATTTGCCATCGTTTGAAAATCTGACAGTTGAGTCAGCTGACTCGTTTGAAAATCTGGCAGTTGATAACTCCAGGTGCAAGCTGATTTCAAATAAGTAGGTCAAAGGTGTCTCATTGACTTTCAATGGCCCATTAAAATGAATGGAGCATGAACCCCATAGATCCTAATGTAAAAGAGCTTCTGTAATTGATTGACACTGGAAAGTCATGCAAGCATTAAGGAAGCAAATTACTTATCCAGCCCATCATTGCTTGTGAATTAACATAAATTAATTAAACCACACCCACTTTTTGACATAATTTTCAATGTCAAATATCTTCTAAACGGAACACAGTAGAGACATGGGGGTTGCTTTATATTATTCGAAATGAAAAGTAGATTACAACATGATGTCACTAACTCCTCCATAGCAACCCAATTGTTTACCATAGCAACCATATAGCCACATCTCTATCTTAGCTTAGGAAAATGCTAGAGACTTGGGGGCTGGTAAGCTTCACCCATACTGACAGCTGAAACATTATATTATGTTAATGACACCTCCATAGCAACCAGACTGGTTACCATAGCAACCAATATGGCATGTCTCTATCTCAGCTTAGGAAAATCGTAAAGAGATGGGGGTTGCTGTATTTTACCCGTATAGATATGGGGAGCAATATATTAGGTCAGCGACCCCTCCATAGCAACCAAACTGGTTACCATAGCAACCAATAAGGCACAGCTCTATCTCAGCTTTGGAAAGTCATAGAGACATGGGGGTTGATGTATTGACATGGGGAACAATGTGTTAGGTCGCTGACCCCTCCATAGCAACCAGACTGGTTACCATAGCAACCAATTTGCATGTACCTATCTCAGCTCAGGAAAATCATAGAGACATGGGGGTTGCTGTAATTTACTCGTATTCATATAGGGAACAATATATTAGGTCAGCGACCCCTCCATAGCAACCACACTGGTTACCATAGCAACCAATATGGCGTATCTCTATCTCAGCTTACGAAAGTCATAGAGACATGGGGGTTGGTGTATTTTACTCGTGTTGACATGGGGAACAATATGTTAGGTCACTGACACCTCCATAGCAACCAGACTGGTTACCATAGCAACCAATATTGCATGTACCTATCTCAGCTTATGAGAATCATAGAGACATGGGGGTTGGATTATGTTATTATTGCGGAATTGACAACATTTAAAAAACTAGGTATTAACGGTACCAACGCAAGCCAACATCGAAGTTTGCGTGCAAACTTTAAAATCTAGTTATTATTCTTCTTCTTCTTCTTCTTCTCTTTTCCTACGTCAAAAATTTACAGAGCTTCTCCTCCTAGCCCGTTCGAGCTACAGCCACGAAACTTTCCACGGTCGTCCAAGCTGTTCCCACTCGAGCTGCTATGTCTTTTCGAACCGATTTGACCAGCGGTTTCCGTAAAAATCGCGAATTTCGGCCCAAAAATCGCCCAAGTCATTCCCTATGGGAGCCCTAGAGTGGTGATGTCATCGCTCACTCTAACTTTGAGCAAGCTCAGTCTTGTTGCTACTTGCACTGTTTTCTCAACTAAAAATTAACCTTTACACACACATTTTATACCTAAATGGTAGAGATTTTTGTCCTCTTTCAGTTGGTGCTGTTTTCATTTTTAAAAAACACACGGTTTTTACTCCAGGTGGCCTAAACCACAAGGAGTGCACATAATTGCTCCATTCACCTCCATTCAAAAATTCTGGTGGATTCTGTTCAAAATCTCAATCGCAGGCTATTTATAACTCGCCATAAATCATTCAAACTTTATCACAGCTTCACAAAACTTACACCATTTTCTTCCTTAAAATCTTGTGATTCTAACAGTAAAGGAAATATTTTAATGTGTCTTGTCCTTTTTTCGTAATCCTTATTTGTTTGGAGGTATGGATTTCTCAGAAATGAGCAGTTGCACAGAATCAAATGAAGGCTTTTTCTAGCTCGCCATAATTTTTTTTATTTCTAATCAAACCTTCACAAAATTTACAGCATTCTCTTCGTTAGGGTCTTCTGCTTCTGACAAAGAAAGAATCATTTCGATATGTCTCACGGTTCTTCTATAATCTTTATTTGTTTGAGGCATGGAAATTGGATTTTCTCCAGCAGATTTGCCATCATTTCAAAATCTGACAGTTCAAACTGGCAGTTTCAACAGCTGGCCCTTTGCAGCAGCTGCACTTGATTACTACTAAGTAGGTCAAAGGTGTCTCATTGACTTTCAATGGCCCATTGAAATGAATGGAGCATGAACCCCATAGATCCTAATGTAAAGAGCTTCTGTAATTGATTGACACTGGAAAGTCATACAAGCATTAAGGAAGTAAATTACTTATCCAGCCCATCATTGCTTGTGAATTAACATAAATTAATTAAGCCACACCCACTTTTGACATAACTTTCAATGTCAAATATCTTCTAAACGGAACACAGTAGAGACATGGGGGGTTGCTTTATATTAATCTAAATGGAAAGTAGATTACAACATGATGTCACTAACTCCTCCATAGCAACCAAATTGTTTACCATAGCAACTATATTGCCACATCTCTATCTTAGCTTAGGAAAATGCTAGAGACTTGGGGGCTGGTAAGCTTCACCCATACTGACAGCTGAAACATATTATGTGAATGACACCTCCATAGCAACCAGACTGGTTACCATAGCAACCAATATGGCATGTCCCTATCTCAGCTTAGGAAAATCATAGAGAGATGGGGGTTGCTGTATTTTACCCGTATAGATATGGGGAGCAATATATTAGGTCAGCGACCCCTCCATAGCAACCAAACTGGTTACCATAGCAACCAAAATGGTGCAGCTCTATCTCAGCTTTGGAAAGTCATAGAGACATGGGGGTTGATGTATTGACATGGGGAACAATGTGTTAGGTCACTGACCCCTCCATAGCAACCAGACTGGTTACCATAGCAACCAATTTTGCATGTACCTATCTCAGCTCAGGAAAATCATAGAGACATGGGGGTTGCTGTAATTTACTCGTATTCATATGGGGAACAATATATTAGGTCAGCGACCCCTCCATAGCAACCACACTGTTACCATAGCAACCAATATGGCGTATCTCTATCTCAGCTTACGAAAGTCATAGAGACATGGGGGTTGGTGTATTTTACTCGTGTTGACATGGGGAACAATATGTTAGGTCACTGACCCCTCCATAGCAACCAGACTTGTTACCATAGCAACCAATTTTGCATGTACCTATCTCAGCTTATGAAAATCATAGAGACATGGGGGTTGGATTATGTTATTGTTGCGGAATTGACAGCATTTAAAAAAATAGGTATTAACGGTACCAACGCAAGCCAACATCGAAGTTTGCGTGCAAACTTTAAAATCTAGTTATTATTCTTCTTCTACTCTTTTC